>JAUMHP010000063.1:21755969-21766169 GCA_032361065.1 Enteromius trimaculatus
CAAATTAGATAAGACTAGGTTATATAAAATATCTCTTTGCAATTCAGCAAGCAGTGGCGGCTGGCAAGCGAGGTAATAACCGTCTCTAATCCCTGAGCACCATTAGTTAAAACTAATGGCCTTATACTTTGGGACGGGACGCCGGACCCAGTCATAACGGGACTCCAATGAACGGGCGGATGATAATTCATATCTAGAATAATCAAGTTTCTAAATTAAGACAACTCAATTCAAAATCAGCATTCGAACCAAAGATTATAATCTAAATATAATAATAACTTAAAACTGGAGTCAGATTAAAATGAGGTAAAATCAATAATGTAAAAGTAAAACTTAAGTATCAAAATTAAAAACTAAAATAAGAAAAACCCGAGGAGCATTTTCTCTTAGAGCTGGAAGGTGAGACACGACATCCTAGCCCAAGTAGGCGGAACCTTACAATACTGTGAAAAGTGCTTATAAATCCACTTAATATGATTGAACTGTTTCTGTAGGCAGTGAGCTCGTTTTAAAATTCAATAATCAATGACCTAGTGTTTAAGAGTGAAGGCAGACACGTTCACTCACACAGCTTTACCTCCGTCCGCACCGCTCTATTATTACAAGAGCGACAGAATGAAAATCTGCTGAATTACGGCGCTCCGCAGGCACCAATCACAGATCACCATCTCAACTATTACAAACATCCCCATGATTTCAGCCTCCACGGCCCTGCTGTTTTTCTATAATATCAGGTTACTAGGAACAGCTAACCAAAATAACATATTTCATATCGACTAACATTGACCTTGGACACGAAGCAGATTTAGCTGTGTTCAGAAAGTCCTGAAGAACCATGCCACAGTTACACCAAACCCTGCTGAATCCAGCAGCACCCTGAACCAAAAACAATCAAGATCCACAGAGATTCAGACACGGACCACAGCAGGAACCACCTTCTCAGAGATGCTTTACATGCATACAATTATATTCACATCATTCATGTAGAAATATATTTATTCTTAATTCTTATTCTTTAATATATTTATGCATGTCCAAACATCTCAAGGGCCCCAAAATCACCTTGGACTCCAGAGGGTTAAATGACTTTTAAATCACTTTTGTTTTTGTTTTCCTCAGCAATTCAAATCAGTTTATTAAAAAATTAAAATATTAATTATTCTCACCCCAAATACTAATTAGTTGTAATTGCATTGTTTTTTATTTGCCACTAACCATAGATTTTGCACGTCAGTCACTTTCCCAGTTAACACTTAATTTCCCAGAATGCATTAAATTTGTTAGAATTTGTACACATTCCTAATTAGCAAATTGCTCATTCTGTCAATTCATATTCTATTCAGAATCTCAAACACCGCTCAGATCTGCACATTACAATCAGCCCTGACGATGTGGGCGTGTTTATAGCATCAGCTGATCTGCATGACTCCATTAACGATAAGATTAACAAAGAGTGGACAAATAAATGGTGCAGCTTCGTCCCGAGAGAATCCCTGGCGGTTTATTTCACAGACAATCATCCACGTCCATCTAAACCAGTGTGAAGCTCTCAGCACGGCCCTTCAGGGGCCCCGTTAACACACGCTCCCCGGATCAGACAGAAGCTGTTTTATGATATTTAGGAGAGCTGGAAGGCTTTAAATAACCCGGCGTTCAGCGGCCGGCGACGCACCGCTAATGTATTCTTGGCAGACTCTCTGTTTTCCTTTCTTAACATTTTTAGGCCGTGGACACTCCAGACGCTCTCAGACACATTCTTGGGTTTTCTGCAGAGCTCAGACACATTCATTAGTGTATCAGAGAACAGCTCATTTACTGCTCTGTCTGAAAGCTGGACATGACTGACCGCTAACGACGAGATAAAACAATCAACAACAGCCTCTGAGAGACGGTACCAGAAAAAACATGATGCATTTCCAAAAGATTTAAAGGAGCAGTTCACTCACGGGTCACTCCAAACTCTAAACAGTCACTTTTCACTAAAAAACAACCTTCAAAGGTCTTGGAATTGTATTATTTTATTTTGCACGAGGAAATGCTGATAATAAACATAGTAATTAAAAATGGAACCAGTAAGATTTATCTGCTTATTTATTTATGTATTGGAAGAAATTAGTATTTTATTCAGCAACAATGCATTTAGTTAATCAAAGGTGAATCTTATTAAGTATTTGAATCATGTTTTCCAGTACTTATATCTAAATCAACTTCTCATCTGAGAAAAACAAACAATATTTTTCTTAAATCAAAAACAAATATCTGCCAATGGAAAACTTTCTATTTAGAATAAATGCTGGTCTTTTTAACTCTATTCATCTGTGAATCCTAAAAAATAAAATGCATCACGGATTCCACAAAAATATTGAGCAGCACGACTGTGTTCAACACTGATGATAATCAGAAGTGTGTGCTGAGCAGTAGATCAGTGTATTATTCTGATTTCTGAAGATCATGTGACACTGAAGACTGGAGGAATGATGCTGAACATCACAGAAATGCTCTTTAACACAGATCCACACAGAACACAGCTGTTCTACACTGTAATAATATTTCACATTTTTACTGTATGATCAATCAGATAAATACAGCTTTGTTGAGCAGAAGAAATTTATTTTAAAAATACATTTAAAAACTTTTGTATGTGCACTAAATGTCCCACAACTTTCGTAAGAACATGAAGGTGAGTAAATGATGAAGTTTACACTGTATTACACTCAGATTTCATCAACAGAACCGCGTCGTCTTCTAATGAGAGGAAATCTGCAGCTTCTTAACATCAGGGCTGGTGTTAACCTCACAGTGTGTTTCTCTCGCTCTCCAGGCTGTCCTCTCACATCAATGATGACAGACGTCCTTCAGTGACCACAGCAGAACATCAAGAGACGGACGTGAAATATTGATGAACAGAGTCTGGACTGAAAACTGATGAGTACTGCACAAAACCCACAGAGGAGACGTCACTGCCGTTTCTTCAGAGCTACACTGAACTTTCATTTCTTCAAACACACACGAAGATGTTTAGTAAAATGTTTGTGCTGTTCTTTTTTCTATAGAAAAACACTAACATTACTTCTAAAGTCTTGAAATCCTATTTTATTTTATTGGCAGGTGGTGACAAATATAAACTTAGTTCTTAAGACAAAATAAATCCATAAGTTTGAAGCATTCTGATTTTTGAAAGGTTATTGAAAAGTCTCTTTTGGTCACCAAATGTACATTATTTGTTCAAAAATACAGTAAAAATGTGAAAAAATATTACAGTGTAAATCATCTGTTTTCTGCGTGAATCTGTGTTAAAGTGTATTTCTGTGATGTTCAGCATCATTCCTCCAGAAATCAGAATAATATACTGATTTACTGCTCAATTATTATTAATTACTATTTGTCAGTTATTAATGGTAATGTGTCACACTTTCCACAAAAAAGATAAGACAACTGTTTACAACATTGATAAAAATCAGAAATATTATATTTTACGATATATTCACAACAAAACAGAATAATATTTCACTATTTTTACTGCATTTTGGAACAAGTTAATGCAGCTCTCGTGAACAGATGAGACTTTTCACATTAAAAAAAAAATAAAAATAAAAATAATAATTAATACAGCAAACCTATGAAAAATTGTGTATATTTAAAGGGAAACTAGAGTACAAAAAAAACCTAAAAATATATTTCTGTTAGATTTTGTTCTAATATTAAGAGAAGATAAACTTCTGAATTATACCAACTTTTGTGAAAAAAAAAAAAAAAATTAATATCAAGTTGGAGTTACAATTTATGTTATGTTACATATGTTATGTTTATGTTAAATATCAAGTGTATGGAACTAGGGCTGTAGCTGTCGAATATTTTAGTAACTGAGTATTTCATCGATTAATTGAGTAATCTGATAAAAAAAATTGCTTAAAGAGTAATATTAAATATGCAAGAGAAAATAAGAGATGTCTCTTAAAATTAACAATTAATTGGTTTCTTTTTTTCTTCTTTTTTTTAAATCAACATTTTATTTATTTATTATATTTATTACATTTTTAATATTAATATTAAGTCAAATATTATGCATTTATAATATGCATTTATAAACACTGGTGTGTACTTTTGAAATCAATTTAGAAACACAGAAAAACCCTAAAAGACCAAATAAAATCAGTTCAGATAAAAGAGCTGCATCTGCTCCATCACTCACAGCAGATCCTCGAAACCGCTCTGAGGAGGATTCGTTCTCCTCCACTCAGAAACAAAAGTCAGACGAGGGAAATGAGCGCAGACTTCCTCGAGCAGGAACAAGACTTCCTGAGCAAAACAAGAGCCTGATCAACAGGACTTCAACTACAGCAATCCTGGATTATTTTTTTTACATGACTCCAACGTCCCCACCGCCAGGCTTCCTGAACTCTAAAAGTCTTTACTTTAAAAACATTTAGCATGAAAGTTCGAGTTAACATACCTTGCAGGAGGCTGTGAAAGTATCTGTTTAATGTCCAGACAACACGAAACACATTTAGACTCTTATTTGACTTTTTCAAGGAAATTAAAACCTTGTTTTTCTAAATATTTCAGATGCAAAACGTATCTCACTAAATACTTAAATACTTTACAGCAACCTGACAAAATAAAAGTTCTCTTTTACTTCAAATTGTGACAGAATAAAATTTATTTGAAATAATTTTAAAGAACATAAATTATTAAAATGTTATTTTTAATGAATACTCACACTATTATTCTTCCCTTGTTTTTATTTTAAGAGTAAACCTCTTTTGTGCAGCACTTGCCAAAATAAATTAAATGATTTTTTTTATCATTTTATTAAAATAGAACATTTTGTCATCATTTGATTATTAGAAAAATGAACATACATAACAAATAAACATTTCACAGAGCACCGTTAGTCGTTAGTGTAAAAAAACAAACAAACAAAACCTACTGACTTCAGGAAAAAATGTTTTTAAAATACAATGCATTTCCAGGTTGTGGGCTTCAGAAGCACATCCTCCCTGCAGAACTCTATGATGAGTAGAAAATCCAGTGATCAAGAGAAATATCCGAGCTGCTTCGTGGTCTAGACTCCAGCTCTTCTCACTTTGGAGACTCGTTTTAAACACTAGTGGTGGTTGAGGAGAGACCCCCACATGATTGTAAAATGCTTTGGCAATACACAGTAAAGCGTTATATAAATGTGTCATTCATTCATTCACTAGTGAGAAGAGAAGACATTTCCTTACGGCTACGGTCACGCATTTAGCAAAGAAGGCAATTCATCAAAGAGCCAAGACAGCTATTATTAGACAACTAGAGAACAATCATCACTAGTCCTTCACTATCTGCTACAACTTTGTCCATTCCATGCCTTCAAACCTTCAGGAGATCATGAGAAAGAGATGCAGCGAGGCGTCCAGACTTTGGTCTTCTAGTGTGATTTCTCCCTCGAGGCCTGAGGAACACCGCTTCAAGACTTTGAGCATTTCAGAACTAAACGAGAAGTTTGCCAAGCTGCAAAAACACGGAGAAGGTCCTGAAAACTTCGCCATGTCCATATTTACAGACGTGAAGCACAGCAGACAGCTTCCCAATCATCAGAAGCACATTACAACAAGACTCACGTGTGTTAAAGTACTGCCCTGTCTGTGCAATTAAACATGCATTCGTTTCCAGAGACAGAGCACTGGGTTCCCCATAAAACTTCTTCAGAAAACTCCTTCTTAAAGCTTCTTTAGCTTTCTTTACAAGCTCCTCAGATCTGGGCTTTTATCGCATAGCA
Source organism: Enteromius trimaculatus (assembly GCA_032361065.1). Lineage (NCBI taxonomy): Eukaryota > Metazoa > Chordata > Actinopteri > Cypriniformes > Cyprinidae > Enteromius > Enteromius trimaculatus. The sequence goes on from JAUMHP010000063.1 coordinate 21,761,734, forward strand.
AAAAATACAAATACAAGTTAGTAATAGGGATGTTTTTTCTCATGTGCAAGTTTATATCTTACAATCTGGACCTTTTGGAGTTTATATTCACAAGTTTATTCTGAGGAAAAATAGAATAAAAGTCTGAATTAAGAGATAAAAACAATTACAATTACCTTATATATCTATATCTACATTTCTTATGTTCATCAAAGCTGTATTTATTTGATCAAAAATACAAATAAATATTAAATACGGCATGATATGCTTATGTTTTTTACTTTTTATTAATCAGAAAAAGTTTAAAGAAATAAAAATTAAGCAGCACAACTCTTTCCAAGATTGTTAATAAGCATATTTCTGAAGATCATGTGACTCTGAAGACTGGAGGAATGATGCTGAACATCAGAAACACATCACACTTTAAAGTATATTCAAATAGAAAACCATTATTTAATAATATTTCACAATATTAGTGTATTTTTGATCAAACCCTTGGCGGAAACAAGTTTATAGAAATGTTTTTCTGAGATCAACTTTTAATTGTGCCTTTATTTATTATCTTTTAGACCGCACTATTCTAGTATTTCTTGCATGACTTATTCATCATTTCCGCTCTCTCACTGCGGATAAAAGCTTTTCCTTAAAGAGCAAATGGAAATGTATAAATAAATCTGCAGTATCGAAGTGATTTGTCTCTGAATTGTGCTCCGAGACATACTGAATACTGACGAGCAACAACATGACGGAGCAAAAACAGTGCATCAATAGATGATCATCCATCACAAACCTCTCATAAAACATCTGACAATAAAATATCATCAGCAAGAGACCGCTGCTCACACTTCACTTTATGTGTCCGTGCTGCATAAAGACAAATAATAAAATATTACAATAGAATTATTTTAGATAAAATCATTTTCCAGTTTTCCCAGTCATGATTACTGGATGAAGATCATAAAATAATACAAAAAAAGAGAGAAAGAAATATATATTTTTTTTCAGTTTTCTTAGTCATTTCATGAATATAATAAAATATTACAACAAAAAAATTTAAATACAATATTTTCCAGTTTTCCACGTCATCATTATGGTATAAACATAACAATAATATTATATTCAATTAAAAAACATTGTAAACAGTGAAACTATAACTTTAAATGAGTTTAATCCATGACTTTTCTACGAAGATTTGACTGAATTTAATAATTTTTCATAACTTCTCTATACTTCAAATGTTTAAATCCCCTGCCACTGATAATGGGAACATGAAATAGCACATTAAGCACAAATTTAATCAAGCCCCAGCCACAAGATCACTAAAGTAAAGTGTGAAAACTTACAGGAACACCGTCGTGTTTGGTAAAGAGCTGGGCTGCATGGTTTCCGTCAGGTCCGCGTCATTACACACAGCCTTCACGCGCACGCGCTGCCTGTTGAACTCCTTTGGTCTCTCCTCGACGCAGCGACAGCTGCCAATCATCAGCTCGGGACAGTGTCTGCTGCCGCGCGCCGCCGCGAGCGCCGCCAACAGCGCGAGCAGCACCTTCATCGCCATCTGCGCCGTCACGTTACTTCCAGCCAGTCTGGGATCAAATGATCGGTCATCTCAGGGACGATCAAACACAGAGGACAAGCGGTCCCCGGTCATCACAGAAGCACCTGGACAGGATGATGACGACGCGTAAAAACAAACCACAGTATTCCCAAATCAAAGCCAATCCTGCATTACGCGGTTAGATTAGGTTTGCGCTTCTCTTTATCCTTAGTATCCAAAAGTGCAGAAAACTTCTGTCTCAGTGTGCTTTTCAGTTTGCGTGACTTGTGCAAGCGCGCACTGCTGTCAACAGGTTGCTGTTGCTGGATGAAGTAACTTCTAGCGATGCGCGTCCAGTCTCTCACGCGTTCCTCCTCCCGGCGTCGCGTCCTAGTACGCTGAAGGCTTGCCTTATGAATAACAATGACGCATCGTGACATTTCCCAATATGGGGAGCTGACTGGCTGTCCTCGGACGCTGGTGGGCGGGAGTTAGTCAGCTGGCCAATTACTAAACGCTATGAGTGATTCATGAATATTAATTAAGCTGGGCGCATAAATAGTTATGATTTATAAAGTCTACATATAAAGTAATGTTTATGCATTATTTCGGAAACATTCATGAGGTTTGAGAGCTCTAATTTTAATTTAAACATCCAGAACTCTAGAAGACTCAAAATATGGCACACTATATTAAGGAACTATGCTTTTGTCCTTTTTGCACCATAAAGAGAAACGAAATCATCTTCCTCTATGGGAAAATTATGATGTGCTCAGCTTCAGGCTATCTGTGATGATTGTGTTTCTTCATGGAGAAATGTGTCTCAGTAATGGATGTGAATGGGTGCCGTCATAATGAGATAAAAACATCAGAATAATCCACAGCACTCCAGTCCATCAGCAGAAGATAAAAAATCAAACTAATCCAGCATTAAGATGATTTTAACTCAAATAACTCCAGCGATAAAGCACTTCACTGGAGGAAGCGTTATTATGGATTATAGAGTCATATTTGAGTTTAAATCATCTTAACGCTATATTAGTTTGATCTTGTGTCTTCTCCAGATGTTCACTGATGGACTGGAGTGCTGTGGATTTTTCTGATGTTTTTATAAGACTCTCATTCTGACGGCACCCATTCACCTCCATTGCTGATGAAGAAACACACTCATCCTGATCTCGGATGGCCTGAGGATGAACACATTATCAGTTGTTCACGTATTATTGTTTTAAAGCTGTATGTGCAGCTGCTTTGAGAGCCAGACAATCTTCCACACTGAATGGGCTCTCATTATTCACACCGAAGGAGACAGAGAGAGCGAGCGGCCGCTTTCTGACCGGCTGACCAGTCCCGAGTTTCCCATAATTCACTGCATGACAGCCAAACATGAGGCAGCTCTTTTCCTCTCAACCACCGACAATTTCTCATTATCTCTCCCTGCTTCTCTCTCTGGATCTCTGGGGAAGGTCAAGAAATAAAAACGCTGTTGGGTTTAGCGCTCCTCTCAGGTTGCTGCTGGAGAGCTTGTTTAGACAGATGTAGCTTCACCTCGGCGCTGGAACGAGAAGCTTCCCTCGCGAGACCGAGCTGCGCCGTCCTGACATCATCTTCTCAAATGATGAATCTCTAGATGGAGAATAAAAAGCAGGCGCGCAGATGCGGTCCGTCTCTCCAGTAATGAGAAGCAGAAAACTTCAGCAGCCTCTTGATACTGAGTAAATATTTTCTCAGTGGTAAAGAAAGAGCGTTCAAGCCTCCCTAAACACCAGAGCGATAAATAAACGCTGTGAGGATTACAGACCGAGAGTGTCTCAGATTAAACACATGTGGAGAAATAACTGCGTCATCATGAAAACTAGCAACTCTTACCTGAAATTAACAAGTTAAAAATGAACACTCCTCAACTAAATATTTGATAAAAAAAAGAAAGAAAAAAGGGATCAATACACATTTACACATGCATACTATATATATATAGTACATATACACACACACACGTACATACATATAAATTGTACATGCCATTAAATGTGTTTGAACATGTATGTGTGTGCATATATAAATATATGTACATAATTACGATTATATTACGATTATATTATATTGTATAAAATATCATATTAAACAGTAGTACAAATTGAATACATAAAATAATATATTAATTATCGGAATGTATATTTACATATAATATACATGTGCATTAATGTGTGCATTATATTATTACTTATTTAATATATATATATATATATATATATCCTAGTAAATGAATAAATACATTGAATTACATTTAAAATAAATATTGCATTACATAAGGAAATATATATATTAATAAATATATTAAATTATTAATAATACATAACTAATATTATAAAATATTATATTAACCAAAATACATTTTTATGATCTGTTTCAGACAATATTTTAAAAACAATGATTGTAGATTTGTAGTTATTGCCTCTAGTCTCCTTCACTAAACACTCGTCATATTCTTCTATTGCAGTTTACTGGATGAGAAAAAACAATCTGTGATGATAATTACACGCTGTCATTACGGTGACATGAGGAGGCACTTACAGCAAACTAACAGGTAAACAGCTGTGTCGTCTGTGCAGTGTGGCTTCCTCCTGTCCTTGTGCCCTAATGAGTGCACTTGTTCCTGATGGGACACCAGCAGCTGGCAGATGCACAAGGTCATGTGACCACATCTACACCTACAACACTCTTATCAAACTTATATATATATATATTAGTCAATATAGTTAGATAGATACATAGTTTTCATGGCATGTCACGCAGCCGTCTAAAGGTGAAGAGGGCGAGCCTAACTTTGTTATGTGCGGAATACACACACACACACACACATGTTGGTTTTTGTGATTTATGAGGACTCTCCATAGGCGTAATGGTTTTTATACTGGAC
>JAUMHP010000063.1:21766269-21794661 GCA_032361065.1 Enteromius trimaculatus
GGAAACACTACACACTTTTACATTCTCAAACACTTCATTCTGTGTGATTTATAAGCTTGTTTCCTCATGGAGACCTACAAAATGTTCTGACAAGGTCAACATTTACTGGTATTCCTATCTTCGCGGGGACAATTGGTCCCCAAAACGTAATAAATACCAGGTGCACACACACACACACACACACACACACAGTCAGGAGCTGGAGGCCCAGCAGCTCTGGAGGAGACTATAATAAGCAGGGTGTGTGAGAGACGCAATCAAAACAAGTGAGGGTGTGGAAGTATGGCAAGCAGTTTTAACATTTAATTGAAATAAGCACTAGCATCTATTTTCATGTTACTAGTACTTATTGTTTAGATGGTATCTTTCCCATTTAGTAATAGTACTTATTCATTAGATACTAGTGCTTATTTCAATAGTGACTAGTAGCTATTATATTCGTACTTTCAACAAATGAAAAAAAATTGCCATTGAATTCTATGGAGGTCTGTCATTGAGATATCAGCTATTCAGTTTTGACTAGTACGTATACCACTTCTAACTAGTACTCAAATTTTAGTTACTAGTAGTTATTTATTAGGTACTAGTAAATATTTTTTTGATAGTAGTACCTATGAAATAGACACTAGTTCTTATTCATTAGATACTAATGCTTATTTATTAGAAAAAAAACGTTGTTTCTGCAGAAATGCTGACTCTGTTGATATTGTTGAATGCATTTCTATCTGCAGTTATGCGTTTGGCACCTGCCTTTCTGCCAAAAATGCCACAAGATGTCATTGGTTATGTTCTTTTTCACATACGGTATGCTACTGTATTTCACACCTGCACACAGTACTGTAAGATCACAATGATATTTCGTTACATATGCCTAACAGCACTACCCATTTTTGTATTGTACAGTTAGTACAGTAATACTGTAATATGATACAGAATCATGTGATACATAGGTATAGCCTGGAATAGAATCTTGAAGATATACTTGTTCTTCAGTAGGAATGTCCTTATTGTTGATGCTACTATGTACCGACTGAGGTTAATGTGGACTCTTTGCCCAGCCTCCATGGACAGGTCATGATTTATCACATGGTCCACCAGAGTAGCCCGGATGTCTCCACACTGGTCCTTGTCCTCTTTCATGCCTGACTCTTCTCTCTCTTTGTCTTCCTCGTATTCTCATTGCCTCCATACTTGCAAAGTTCTCAAAATGTCTGACCTGAGGTCTGTTTGTAGTGCTAAGACCGATTGGTCTGTTTTCTGTGAAGGTGATTTCAGGTGTGTATGTACAGTAAGTGCCTAGGACACTGATTATGATTTTAACAAGTTAATTATCATTTTTAATTATGACAGTTAATTATGACAATTACTATGTTTTTAACAAGGAATTTTTGTCTTTCTTATAGACTAGATACTTCATCATCAAGCAATAAGCTATTCATAAGCAGGTGCAGTTGTATTACATATATTTCTTTCCTGATTTTTCCAGACTGCATTGGAAATATGGTTATTTTATTTTTCCTAAGCGACCGATGGTTGTTAACCCATTATTAACTGACAGGATTATGTTAAATTATAATTCAATTTGAATTGATACGTGGCTGTGAAACATTAAAAACAGCTAAATTCATTCTCAGGGATTAATTTCATACAAGCAAAAAGCATCATAAAGATCAGAACATAAGGATTCATATGAATGCTCACATCATGCGCAGAGCTTGTGCGAACAGAGAAAAATAAAATAACGCTATATATAAAAGAAATAAATAGGCCCATGTGCAATATATATATATATATATATATATATATATATACTAAATAAATGTAGAAAACAAAAGAAAAAAAACTGCAACTAGTCTAGCAACCTACAGTATATGCAGAATTTCAGTTCATTTCTATGATGAGCTCTTTAGAAAGAGGCATCCAATTGTTTCTTTTATTTACAAAAGCGCAACAGTTTTTATTGTGATTGTACACAGATTAAATAAATATTTAGAATAGTTTCCAACAATGCCTTATTCATGAATGAGTATTGTAAGCACTTTTATAAGGGACAAAAAATCAAGTGATCCTTTCGGCGCCGCGCACTGTTGCACATTACTCGATTGATTTTTTTTCCAAACAAATAAAATGATTGTCTGAAAATTGTAAGAATTGGATTTTGTGTGCCCTGTAAAGAACATTAATGTAAAACATCCAGTGTCTGCAGCACCAAAGTGCCCAGTGCCCACAGAATATCAATATAATAATATTCACTGTCTGTAGTAACAGTGCAATATGCACCCCACCCAAAAAATATGCACCCCGCCCGTGTCTTATCTCCACTCGGCCACTAGAGGTCGCTCGATTACCAACAAGCACATTAGGCTTGCAAGTTTAATTAGTTTACAAAACTGACAAAAATATGTTCTTCATGTGTTCGTGTACAAATAAATGTTTCTTTTCTATGTGGTTAGTGCTAGTATCTAATGAATAAGTACTAGTAACTTTAGAAAAGACACTAGTGCCTAAAGAATAACCACTAGTACTTAAAAAAACAAGTTAATGAATAAGTACTAGTACTTAATGGAAAAGTGTCTAAAAAATAAGTACTAGTAACATGGAAATAGATACTAATGCGGTTTATAGATTAAATGTTATAATGGCTTGCCATAGTGGAAGAAGTGTTCAGAGCAAACAGACTGAGCTCAGCAACAGAGAGAGAGAGAGCAGCTCCAGTGTGTGTGTGTGCTGAAATACACCTGCTGGACCACCACAGAAACACACCTGCAGCACGGCCAGCACTAACACACACACAGATCAAACACACAAATAAAACTAGATGATCTGTCAGCTGATCAGGAACTTTATTAGCAACTGTACAGTACATCCTACTGAGAAAAACACAGCTAGTACAAACCTGTTCTAGAAGGGAAAATAAATAACTAAAATACAAATATAAATAAAATAAATTAAAATAATATGTAAATGTAGATGAAAACACATAAATAAAATAAAATGACATTTTTAAGTAACATTTTAGCAGCTATTCCAATCTTCTGCTAATATTGCTTTTTTTTGTTGATTGTTTTTGTTTGCATTATTTTTATTCCGTGTTGCAAATTAAGGTAATACAGATCATCTCTTTCTGCAGCGTATAGCATGCATACAATACCACAATAACACAGCTCTCAGCATCCCATAATGCAATGCAGTCGAGCCGACCTTCCCTGTCCATTCTGACTCTGGCTATCTCTTAATAACCTGGACGGACACAGAGGCATTATGGGAGTAAAGCAGAGACAGCAGCAGTCACTCAGCTGCAGGAAAGACTTCATTCGTCTGAATGAGGGAAAAAAATGATCAAATACAGCAGCGATGCAAGTGTGATTTTTGATGAAGTGATGCAGTTCTGAGTCTGTCAGGTACATTTATATCCATCCAGCTGAAATTAAGACTGCTGCAAGTGACTTTTTTAAGAAAAATGATGCATAAAATATCTCCAGTACCTGGGAGATACACAGAAACTGCGACAGACCTAAACTAATGAAACACTGAAGGAGGAGTCAGGGACGACTAGAACATTATTACTTCAAAATCTAATAATATTTCACAGTATATTGCTTTTTTCACCATATATTTAATCAAATAAATGCAGCTTTGGTGAGCAGAAAAAAATGTTAACAATTAATCACATCCAAAATAACTTTTACATTTTCTTTCTATATATGTGTGTGAATTGTGTTTATTTATTGTGTATGTATTAAAACACACACGGTTTATATTTTGAAATATTTATAAATGTATTTCTATATTTATTATATTTGATATTAAGTGTGTTTAATATATAAACATATTTTTATTATATATTTATGCATGCATGTGTTTGTATTTATATCTACATAATAAATATACACAGCACACACACATATATATTATGTAAATAAAAAACTTTTATTTTGCATGTGATTAATCACAATTCATTATTCAGCAGCACTAAAACATTGAAATGTGTTATAATCATGTCAACAATATATATTTTGTCTATATATGCAACACATCTGTATGTTGATGCGTGTTTTTGTAAATGTATATATATTTATTTATTTATATATATTTGTATTTATATGCTATCATCATGCAATGTTTTAAGATGAATGTATATACAGTATAAAGAGTTCAATTTTCAAAAATCTCTAGTTTTGTTTTTGTGCGTTCCAATGAATCTCAATCAAACTGCAGTTATTTTAATTAGGCTAAAAAAAATTATTACTAACACAGTAAAAACATTATAACGTCATAAAAACATTATTTTTGAATAATAAAAAAAGTTTACCTACAGGTTTCATATATGTTTATATTTTTACTTCATAGTAGAATTAGTTACTTGTATGGCAACTTAATATATAAATGCATATAAAACATTTGAATGTGTATTTCCTCAAATTTGACAGTGCCTGATGGGACGGACCTGGCTAAACTGTATTAATGAGCAGTCCGGTTCTCTCTTTACAGACATGGGCCGAGATCCAGCTGTGTCAACATCTCACACACACACACACACACCTCTGACGCATGTCATCCTTACATGATTCAAACACAGCAGAGCCGCTGTAGAGAAAGGAGAAAGTCATCTGTGTTAAGAATCCCATTTAAACCACAGCCTGCTACACTTCCACATTAACTCCACTATAATCTACTAAAGCAACCAAATACACTGAAACTATTTAAAGTTTTACAGAAAATAAACGTTTGTGAATGTCAGGTTTCTCAAACCTTTAATCCAATGAACTTCTAGTCATCCATAAATCACAGGATTCATTCTTCCACGCCTGCAAATCACATCCATCATAAAAGAACTAATATTCTCAGGAAAAACATCGAGTAGCACTCTTTTGTGTTGCAAACAAACATATTAACAAATACATTTACACAAAATAAACATGTAAACATAAACAGGAGTGTTTTTATACTGTGCCATATTATCTTTACTACACACACACATACAGCAGTGTTTCAAACTATTACACAAACACTCATTTCTGAAATCCCTCTTTTATTCGAGCTTGTCCAGAAGATGTTTAAATGTTAAACTGCATGCACCTTGTGTCATCGCCTCTTTAAGATGAATCTCTCGCAGTATTTCTCATTTGTAATTCGATTAAAGCTTCTACTAAATGAGTAAATGTTAAATACTGCCCAGCAGGGACTCGAAGAGATGAATCCTTTAAGCAGTTGATTAATTTAAATAAACTTTATGAACTGATTCAGTCTTTAAAACAGTGAGTTCTCTTTTGTTGTTTCTGTAGAGCAAAATTAACCTTTCATGCAATGCACTAAATTAATTAATGCTGTTTCAAATGTTCATTTTCATCCTCAGTATTTTCCCCTTTTTTTCAGTACAAATACCTACATATTCTTAAATGACTACTGTTATTACACATGACTTACTCCCGGTTTGCTGTTTGTGCAGCAGTCATGCTCTTTTCTAAGCCATGTTTATTAAAATGACTTAATTAAACTATATGACCTAATCCTGGCTAAGTGCTGTGTGTGAAACAGGCCTTTGTTTTCTGAACGATGAATCAAAATGATTTGCAAATAAGCTCAGAAACACCTAATAAGATAATAAGCTAATTATGTTCATGGTTCTCTAATGTCAATTAATAGTCACAAATAAAATATTTATTAAATGATTTAATATCTGTTCTTTTTAATGAATTGTTAATATGATATTTTTTATGTTACATTTTTAGTTTTGTAATGATGTACATTTTATTTGATGTGATTTGTTGTTTTAATTTAATAAATATTCAAAAATTTAACAACATTTATGTTTATTAAAGTTGGTTAATGTCACATGACAGCTAAACAAATAAAACAGATTTTTTATACATATTTTAGAATATTTGATTGTTTATTGCATATATAACAGCATAAAATGAAGATTACAAAAAAATCTGCAAAAAGGCTTTTTTTTTTCCTGATCCATTGGTAGATATCATTTAATTTTCAATATATTTTTATTATTAATTATTATTAATTTACAGTAGAAAACAGTATTTAGTACTTTAGGCCATTTCACTTCTCAAGTAAGTGCATCTTGATTTAAGAATGCTGCAGTTGTACTGAAAAACAAGACAGTAAGATGTGATACTTGTGAATTTTTCACTCACTGTAACACACCAGCTCAGCGTCAGGAATAAAGCTGAGGGTCAAGGTTTGGCTGGAAGTCATGCACTAGTTAGAAAGTCTAAAGCAGGCTGCTTAAAAATAGCACTCCTGCATCATTTTATACGAACAACATCTACACTCAACTGTACATACAGTAATGCATCGAAGTGTTTTGTTGCAAGCACATTTGCAGCATTCACTGATGCTTTCACCAACCCTAAACGTGTTTATATTTGGAGCTGAGCTTTGGTGTGCATGGGCTTTTAGTGCACTGTCATTCTTCATCAGGGTCACGCAGCCGTATACAAACACGGCATGCTGGGATATTTTTATCAGGAGACGTGCTTTCTGTCAGAGTGCTTCTCTCCCGAGCACTTCTACAGAAGAACAGACAAAAGAGAGCGGGCTAATATAAAGACCGAACCAGCTGCCTACATAGAGAGCATCCGACTACTGATCAAAGGTTTGGGATTTAAAAAAAAAAAGGAAATTAACATTTTTGATGAGCAAGGTTGACTTAAATTGATCAAAAGTGCTAATAAAGATATTATAATGTTACAAAAGACTTCAAATAAATGCTGTTCTTTTTAACTCTATTCATATACGAATCCTGAAAAATAAAATGCATCACAGTTTCCACAAAAATATTGAGCAGCACGACTGTGTTCAGCACTGATAATAATCAGAAGTGTGTGTTGAGCAGTAAATCAGTATATGGTTATGATTTCTGAAGATCATGTGACACTGAAGACTGGAGGAATGATGCTGAACATCACAGAAATACGTCACACTTTACTGTAGAGTCAGAAAAAAAAACAGCTGTTTTAAATGATTAATGTTTCACTAATTCACAGCATGTTTGATCAGATCAATGGCAATCCTTGTCAACAGTAGAGAAAAACACATTAAAACAGATCAAGTGTATTTATTATTAACATTAATCATGGGTTTCACTCACAATGCATTTTAAGGCATCACTATTTTGTGACGTTATTACATGCTGTCTATGTAGTGCACTCACTAGGTATCTGTGATGTCCACATAGTGCTGATAAACAACATAATGCTCCTAACATCAGTTTGCCTTCATCTATAAATATTTAATTTGTCCGTCTGGTTTCCTCAAGCGCTTCTAAACCACTGGTGCTCGCTGAATTACTGCACGTTCCCATCACTCCAGACGGAAGAGTAAACACACATCTATTACAAATCTTCACCGCCGTCTAATGACCGCTTCCAGTCTCGTGCGTTTATACTGCACGTGTGTGAAAGACAGGAATATTTAATGAGCTTTAAAAACCGCCCATTTAGACAGGACGAATTTTAAGAGCTTGTGTTTTTTGCAGCTGAACATGTAAAATATATCAAACTCTGCAAACGGTTATTGATTTCAGCAGAATAAATGTAGCAGTACAGCAGAATCTAAAAGCACACTGAAATGTTTCTTAAGCAGGAAATCATCTATTAGAATGATTTCTGAAGGATTCTGGAGTAATGATGCTGAAAATTCAGCTTTGATCACAGAAATAAATTACTGTTGAACAAATATTCACACTGAAAACAGAGATGTTATATTGTAATAACATTTCACAATTTTACTGTAGTTTTGTTTACAATAAACGCAGCCTTGGTGAGCATCTCTATTGCGGCACAATAGGTCAAAGTTCAAACCGGGCGGTATGAGAGGTCACCGAAAGGTCACAAAAGTCTGAAAAAACAAAGTTAAATGATTTGTTGTGGCACTAAACTAGGTGACTGTTAAAGGGACAGTTCACCCAGAAATGAAACATACCCTCACTCTGCTCTAAACCGGTATGACTTTCTTCTGTTGTTCTCCAGAAGTCTTCTTTTTCTTCTTCAAACAATGAAAGTGACCAGAGACTGAGGCTTTCAAACTCTGAAAAGGACAATAATGAGTATAACTGGATTCATTTGGACTTTACATTGACCAAATATTACTTCAGATGTGTTGAAATCAATATTTATTACTGGGTAGATTGGGTAATGCAGTCCATTACTGATTCTACCTTTTGACTTAACTTATTATCACATTGATTTCATAATCTACCACACTGATACAAAAAATACGAAGATAAAAAATAGATCTATTCTATTGTTATTATTGACAAAAAGTGCATTAAAAACTATATTGCGTCAATTTTCCCCATCTGGGGTTCATAAGTTTAATAGTAAAATAAAATAAAACACTGCTTATCTGTATTTAATGTTTACAAAGTAATGTAATCTGAGTACTTCAGTTTCAGGATCAGTTATTACTCAGCACTGATTACAGTATATACAATTAGAATAGATATATTGATATATACACACACACACACACACATATATATATACATATATAACATATATAAAGTGGTCAACTAGTGCATTTTCAAAACTTTTTGACTGAATCCTTACTAGCTGCAAAACTATTTCGAATGCATCTGTGAGCTGGATTGTGATATGAATTCAAAACCAGTAAGAAATGCTATAAGCCTAAATCCTCACGGTTGCTATTTTGTAACAGTTTTACCCTGAGACTAACTCTGTGAAAGAAAATGAACGCATTATGAATATCAGTGCTTGGATCTCTGAGGGTTATTTGTTAAAAAAAGTTTAGCATAAAATGTGAAAAAGAAATAAATACATAAAAGTGGTAGATTTTCTGGATGTGTGTGTGTGTGTGTGTGTGTGTGTGTTTCTCAGTGTGTGTAACATTACACGTGAATCATCAGTGTGTGACGTCACACCGATCAAACACACATCTGTAGTGTGCTTCAGGCACAAACCCACACTGAACCTCACCATCATCAGCTTCTCCTCAGGGACAGTCTTTAATGCATTACTGAAGCACTGCAGGACAATAACAAACTGAATGTCATTTCAATACCTTTTGGCCAGAATGATGGTCTGTAATGCTGGGTTATCAGCCTTTAACACGGATTCAAATGACGCTTGCATTAAAACATTTAAATGCATCTTTTAATTGCTTGACAAACAGAAGTGAGATGTTCTGGAAGATGCTTCCTTCCAAACAAAGCCTTTCCTCTCAAATGATCATCTACAATATTGACAGAAGGTTCTTATTGTTAATATTATTATTTAATATCTAAGTGTTATTAAAGTTATTATCATTATTTAATATGTAAGTATTGTTGTTATTATTAGAGTGCTGCAGTAATGTGTCCGTGTCTCTCTGATTGCTTCTGGTTGTAATGAATGAATCTGCATGTACAGGTCGTCTGAGGAGGATCTGAAAGCTTCTTCAGGAATCACAGAGAAACAGAAGCAGCAGCACAGCTGGATCCCGGGACAGACCTGCAGCATACGCTTCATAATCCACACAGATGTGTCAAATAATCCCAACACGCTCTTTAAGCAGCTTACAATGGTGAGGGATGTTTCTCATCGTCTGACTGACTGCAGTCATGTTTCATAACAGTTCCTGATCTCCGAGAGAAGAGCGCCGCCTGCTGGCCTCTTCTGAGCTACTGAGGTTAATTCTCTATTGATTTCATTTCTCCGTCCAGAAACACGTTTGAGAGCCTTGGCTGCTCTTCATTTTGTCCCCTGAACAGATTGATCATGTTATCCTCAGAGAGAGACGTACACAACCCTTCAACATTTCAGCTTTACTTCAGTCAGTTACATTTCTGCTTCAAATTAAAATGATTCCCCCCCACACACTTCAACTTAATATATTAACAACAATAATAATACAATTTATTTAATATTGATAATAATTATTATTATTATATTATATATATATATTTTTTTTTACTTCCACCAAATGTTACTGCTTCAGATTAAACAAATTAAATAATGATTTTTTTTTTTTGTTTAGTTAACTTTTTCATTTATGTTTCAGAATGTTTTAGGTTTAATTTCCTACATTGTAGAAATATGAGAAGTAATGTATTGCATAATAATAATAATAATAGTATATATATATATATATATATTTTTTTTTTTTTAACTTCCAGCAAATAATGTTACTGCTTCAAATTGATCAAATTACACGAATAAAATCATTTAATTTAATTAATTTTAGTTTTCATTTAATTTAGTTTTATTTCAGCTATGCTTCAATGTAGTTAAATATAATAATAATGATAATAATACATTTATATCTTTGTAATTTCTCATGAAATTATTTGAAAGACCTGGATTTGTGGAAGAGTATTTAGAGTATTTAGCACTGATATCAACATTTAGTACATGCATCTGAAGATGATTAACACTGCATTCAAACATTAAAAAACGTTAAAAAGTAACTAAATCAGGTGGCACTGACCAAACACATGGCTTGAAGAGATTCAGTCAATAAATCATGCACAATTATGTCATAGCTTCTGCTCTAATCAGCCATTATTTCTAATGAAAGCCATTCTATCTCCTCAATCTCTGGCACGGTATGGTGATATTGTTAAAGTGCAGTAATCATGTGACTTACATGCTGAAGCTCTGGGTCTTCATTATCCATCTCTCAGCATCAATCCATTAGTTCTGGAGCAGTTACACACTCCTGGGACCCTGTGCACCTAGTGCTAGAGTAATTAAAGTATTGTAATATGAATCTGTTTGCGATTCACT
This sequence comes from Enteromius trimaculatus, assembly GCA_032361065.1. Taxonomy (NCBI): domain Eukaryota; kingdom Metazoa; phylum Chordata; class Actinopteri; order Cypriniformes; family Cyprinidae; genus Enteromius; species Enteromius trimaculatus. The sequence continues at coordinate 21,777,012 of JAUMHP010000063.1, forward strand.
TGCTCCCCTAAACTTAAATTATGATGCATGATGATTCACATCAGGAACAGTCTAATTGTTTCCTTGATCTTTTGAGAACTCGGTGTACTTTCAAATCACTGGAACTTTTTGCAGAACTCGAATATATATATATATTTTATATTTATTTATTTTTAGACTTTTTTATTTAAACCAATACTATATACTATTTAGGTTTCATTCATTTATTATATATATATATATATATATTTTAGTTGTTTATTTTTATTTAGTAATTTAGAGTTTTAACTTTTTAAACTTTATTGAAAAGCAGCATTTCTAATTTCCCTTCAGTTGAATTTTTGTTTTTTGTTTTTGTTCCAGCTTTATTTCAAATAACAATTTTTTTTTAGCTTTAGTTAACAATAATAACTCAACTTCATATTTCGTAAGAAAATAAGAATACCAGGTATTTTGGAAAATAAAACACAATGTTATTTTATTTTATAAAACATAAAAATCACACAACATCAATATATTATGAAATATATTCAAACAATTTTAACAGAATCGATATGAAAGTAAAAGTATGTTTTGTTTTCTTAAAAAAATACATATATATATATATATATAAAATAGCTGCATATATTCAAATAACTTAGGCTTTACAGTATGTGTTATGTCTGTGATTCATTTAATAAGAAACATGATCAGAAGTCAGTATCTTACCTAATAAGATCTAAAGGTTCTGAAGGGAGTGGATCTGTAAGCATTCACATTCATCTCAGCTTCATGAAGTATACAACCTGAAGATGAAGAAAAATGCATCAAAAACAACCGGTCACTGCTAAAACATCTATAATATACTGAAATACTCACAGTTCATATACTGCTGTTAAACAGGTTTATTTCACATATCAAAATATGTGTTTATTTCATACTATAGTTCCAGCATCTCTGACCTTCGACCTTACCCTTCCTGAAGAGAAGGTCATCTGCATATACAGTAATGAAACTGTAACCATGCGTTCATGCGTGAAAGCTGGTGGTGAGAGGCGGTGCGGCGCGTCATGGGCGGCAAGAGCGTCGAGGAGAGTTGAAATCAGGTTAACTTTATGGTAATGAGCTATGACATGGTTCGGCGGCACCGCTTGAGAGGATTCCAGAGAATACAGCCCTGGTTCCGAACACATTTGTTCCAAAGCATTTTCATGCTAGAACGCTTGTTTTTCAGCAGGAATGCAATTGATTTGCTCAAAACAAATCGATAGTCAGAGCATCCACTGATCTTTCCACAGCGTCGTTGGCAGGGCAGCAAAAACGAATTTCAACGGCGTTGTGAACGCAAGGTAACGTCATGTTAAAATCACAAAGTCTTGAGAAAATGATCAGAATCCCAAATTAAACTCTCGCCTCAAGCTTGAGAAAAAATACAATGAAGGCAAATGAATAATTGCTAGAGGCACTCTGAATAAACAGTAAAAACAATTTGTTAAAGTGTTTATTCATGTATATTTATACAAAGCACAAACATTCTTTGCCCAGCGGTGACTGACGCACAACAAAAGCTGTTTTCTGGTTGTTTATGGGTTTGAAACTCATCTGAATAGAGCCACTGTGGCCTGTTTGACATGAAACAGACTGCTGCATTTTCTCTCGGCTCTTGGGTTTTGTTAGCGTACACTCGTTAAAATATGATGACGAGCTTATTATAACGCTGCCGCAATCTTCTTCTGACTGAGACACAGAGGTTTACGTTCTTTAGTGATTTATTGCATGTGTCCATTATTGAGCAGGAATAAAAATATCACTCACAGACTCGCATTTATGTCTTTTTTATTTGAATTATTATCGTTAGTGCCATTATTAGCATCGTTAGTATAAGCTTCAGTAAACATCAAGTAAACATGCAAAATTTACAGTAATTCCCCTCCATCGTCTATATGCAAATGTTACATTATACACACATATTCACACCAGGATGATTGAGAGCTTCAGAGAGCTGAGAGATCAGCGATAACATGAGGATGATGGGACTATATAAATAATGGGAAAGTAAGGGAAGACATGGACAGCCTTGCCATCAAATACGGGTCAGTTTGCAGGTTAGAATTGAAATAGAAGAGCTAAACAAACAGGTTATTAATCAGGTAATTGTGTGTGTTTTAGGTGGATTTCTAGACGTATGAAGTCTTTGGCTTATATGTTTGGCACTGTCATGATCCTTCTCTCATCATCCTATTCACTGGAACAGAGATTATTTATTAAAAATGCATGAAGATTTCACATGGAGTGTGTTAAGCTACTTTCTAATATTGGTTTAAATATAATTAATAATAATAAAAAAAATAATTAAATGTCATACCACGGGAATCAAAAAAATGTGATCTATTTATTCTGAATATGCATCAGTTTTATATTTTTTTATAATCGATAATGTTTTCATATTTATAATTTGTTTTTATATTTTCATTTTTATTTTATCTAAAATTGTAGTAATTTTATGATTTTTTTTATCACTTTGTTTTTTTAATGTCTATATTGTTTTTATTTAATGCATTTTATTGTAAATTATTACATCAAGTGAAACTAATTTAAATAACACATGTTTTAGCTGCAAAAAACATTTATTTTTATTATTTTATTTTAACTCGTGCTAGGCAACAATTAATCACAATTAATCGCACCCATAAAAAAAGTTTCTGAGTACATGTTTATAAATTAAATATATTTATATGTAATATAAATTATATGAATATAAATATATACAAGTAAATATTTTCATAATACATACTGTACGTGTGTGTCCTTATATATAACATACACACATATACTATGTAAACAAAACTTTTATTTTGGATGTGATTACTCATGATTAATCATTGCCCAGCACTAATTTTACTTTATTTCTAATACTGAAAATGTTTAATTGTTTTAGTCTTAGTTAATGGCAATACGACTGATATGCATATACAGTAAATGAAGAGCATTAATTCTCAACTTGGCATATTAAAAACAACCTTATAATAAACACAAAGAAGTCCCATAAATTTACATGTCGATATTAATGTATAATTACACTGAATATTACCCTAAACATGCATTAAATTGAAAATCAAGCACTTTGTAGTTTCAAATTTTAAACGGAAGGCATTCGACGTGAAATTAAGGACCCGACTGCATGCCGACGGCAAACGCTCAAAACATCTAAATGAAGCCAATTAAAAGTTACAAAAAACAGCAGATCCGTTTAAGAGCATCAACAATCGCAAAACGTTTCAAAAACCTAATGAAGGTCCAGAAAGAAAAAAACATCCATTCATCTGATCATAAACACTAATAAAAACCCAACTGCAAATAAACGATGAGCATTCACAGCTTAGAAAAGAGATCTGGATCGTCTCAGAAGGGGCTGATAGTGCTTTTTACACCTGTTTTAAACAAAACACAAGCGTAACTTCATAAAATACATCAGTTTAATACTCTATAGTTAGACGACGAGCGCTTTAAAGCACAGATGCACATCTCAAAGAAATTCAGTGTATTCCAGATAGTTTAGCATCAGTCCCATATAGAGTCCACAAACACCTCTGAATCATTAAAGCCAAGTCGCGTAAAGAGTTTAAACGGCCTCTGAGATCCATCGATCCCGTAATGTGCAAGAAAAGCGGCCAAGGTCGGAGGATTTATGGAAGCAATAAACAGGAAGAGATGGCTTCTGTCTGCCCTCGAAACGTAACTCAAACTGGAGAAGCACAGATACGCGAGGAAGACTTGTTAGAGGCATACAGTGTGGAAAACACAGACACGAGTGAATGAAAACAGACCGTGATGGACTGAAGGAGAGCAGCTGTGTGCTTAAAGGGATAGTTCACCTAAAAATCACTATTTACTGACCCTCATGTATCCAGCAGCTCTCGAATCTCCTTCACACTTGTGTATAACTCAGATATGATGAGTTGCACCGGATTAAAAGCAGACTAGGGCTTCAGCAGACAATTACTTTGATACTTGATTTATCGAATGATTATTAGAATAATTAATCAACTAATGATTGATAATTCCACTGATTAATTAGTAGGCTTCTCAGCTTTTCAATTAGTTAAAATATTGTGTCATACTGTATATATTCAAAGCTGCTTGATTGCAATAAATCAAGTTAGTGTTACTGTAAATAAATGTGTGTGTGTGTGTTTAATATTGCAAACTGTTTGCTTTAAAGCAGTTGCTTGTATAAATTCTTATATAAAAAGGTTACAGATAAATAATAAATGTGCACTACAAACAGATGCTTAACTGCTGCTATCTCATCACTGTTATTTTTGCTATTGCTGTCTTTATTTTATTATTGAAAGAAACGTGCAACATTAAACTGTATTTACATATTTATCTAAATACCGCTTCAAGCTGACAGTAAACCACACAAATTTGGAAACACTTCATTTCGATAGTCCACTTCTACCAACTAGACATTCTACTAACACTAAGTAACTCTGCAACAACATGTCAACTAGCAGTCATTAGGGTATTAATAGTTTCCTGTCAGTCACTACGAGTTATGTCGTCAGGACAAACTGGGGTCTTGTCTGGAGCCCTGATTTGCTCTGCTTAAGAGGAAATGGCAATGAAAATTGGTTAAACAATCCTGAGCCACTCCTCTTCATCCAGGTATAAAGAGGTGACAGGTGCAACCACTCATAAGATTTTGATTCAGAGCCGCGAGTTTATGCCTGCTGCTTTGCGATCCTGCTTTGCCGTCCTTCAGGATGAGCAGGCACCCTCTGCTGCCACCCGGCCCAGCTTTGCTGCCAATGGCAGAGGACCGCCGATTGGCACTCTAGGGGATCTGAGGGTGATTGAGTGCCACTGTGCCGTTCCAGCCCCGTGGACCACTCACCCTTCCCGCACTAGCTGTCCTGTCTGGCTTCCAGTGGATTCGTCAGGGCTGTTCAAGTCACGAGAGAAGTTGTTCGAGCACAGTGACCTGGTGCTTCAGCACCTTAGCCAGTTGGGGCTTCGGGTCAACTGGGAAAAGAGCAATCTCTCCCCTGTGCAGAGAATCTTTTTTCTCTGTGTGGAGTTCTCAGAGGAGCGCTCACAGTCAGTGCTGAACTGCATGAGTTCCTTTAGAGGCAGAACAGTGGTTTCACTGAAATGGTTTCAGAGGCTCCTGGGGCATATGGCATCCCATCACGCCGTTCGGATAGCTTCATATGAGACCACTTCAGCACTGGCTACACTCCTGAGTTCCGAGATAGGCCTGGTGCAGTGGGACACTCTGTGTGACCATTACGCCGGCTTGTCATCGCACTTTCAGCCCATGGACATGTTTTTTTTTTTTTTATACGGACTTCTACGTGTCGTAGCATGTTGTGGTAACAACAGATGCCTCCATGGCGGGTTGGGACGCCACATGCAACGATCAAGCAGCCTCAGGTCTCTGGACAGGGCCCCGTCTGCTTTGGCTGCTGCAAGATAAACACATATTGGTCTGCTCGGACAATACTGCAACTGTATCGTACATCAACCACCAGGGGGTCTACGATCACGCTGCATGTCACCCGCCATCTCCTCCTCTGGAGTTCAGATCACTGTGCGTGTACATATTTTCCCGGGGGAACTCAATCATGCAGCCGATGTTCTTTCACGACAGCTCACGTTGCCCGGAGAATGATGACTCCACCCGAGATGGTCCAGCTGATTTGGAGTCGATTCGGAGAGGTTTAGGTAGATCTGTTTGCCTCTCACGATTGCTCCCACTGTCAGTTGTATTTTTCCCTGACCGAGGCTCCTCTCGGTAAAGATCCACTGAAGCACAGCTGGCCTCAGGGTCAACTCAAGTATGTATTTCCACCAATGAGCCTGCTCGCACATACCCCGTGCAAGGTCAGGGAGCTTGAGGAACAGGTCCTGCCAGTTGCGCATTACTGGCCCATCCGGACCTGGTTTTCAGAACTCATGCTCCTCGCAACAGCCCCTCCATGGCACATACCTCTGAGGGAGGACCTCCTCTCTCAGGGGCTCGGCACCATATGGCAGACTTGAGTGGCGTGCCACAAGCTGTGGTAGACACGATCACTCAAGCTAGAGGCAAGTTTATGCTTTGAAAGTGGAGTCTGTTCGCAAGCTGGTATTCTTCTCGCTGAGAAGATCCCCGAAGATGCACAAAAGGAGTTGTGCTTTCCTTTTTTGCAGGAAAGGTTGTCGCCCTCCACTTGGCTGCCATTGTAGCACATCACGATGCAGTAGACGGCCGGTCTTTGGGAAAGCACGACCTTATTGTAAAGTTCCTGAGGGGTGCTATGAGGTTGAATCCTTCAAGGACACCCCTAGTGCCCTCTTGGGACTTTCTGTTGTCCTTGCTGGGTCTCAGGGAGGACCCTTTGTTCCTCAGTCGAGCTGAAGTTCCTGTCTGCCAAGACAGCGCTCCTAACAGTACAGTAAGTGAGAAGGGCCTTGTGTTTAAGCCAGCCTAGAGCATTGCGCATATACATGGACCGCACCCGGAGCTTAAGAAGCTCTGAGCAGCTTCGTCTGCCACGGAGGTCAGCAGAAAGGGAAGGCTGTCTCTAAACAGAGGTTGGCCCACAGGATTTTGGATGCCATCACCTTGGCTTACCAGGCCCAAGGTGAGCCATGCCCCCTAGAAGTGAGACGGTCCTCCACGGTAAGGTTTCCCTAGGTAAACCCGTGTCTTCCCTTGACAGAGTACTCTGTCCATCTCTAAAGCCAGTCATGGAGGGAACTGAGACGTTATGTCCCGTTGCCATGACCTTAAACCATCGCTGAGAGCTGGCACTTATTCTCGGCTCCTCAGCAAATCTGATGAGTGGTTGCACCTGTCGCCTCTTATACCAGGAAGTAATTTTCACTGGCATTTTCTCTTAAGCAGAGCAAATCAGGGCTCTAGGCAAGACCTCAGTCTGTTGTCACGACATAACATCTCCGCTCCCTCCATCAGGGAACAAGGGTTGCATACGTAACCAAGAAGATTAGTCTGCTTAATATCTTTTAACAATTTATTTTGATGGGTCTAAATATTTCAAGTATATGTGAACCCTAAACCTACCCTAACATTCAACTCTGAGAGTTAGTAGACATGTAGTTGCAAATCAATGAGAATTAGTTGACATGTAGTTACAAAGTTACTTACAGTTAGTAGAATGTCTAAAGTACACTATCAAGATAAAGTGTAACCTCAAATTTCTTTGTACTCCTAAGCAAAGAATGTAAAAGAACTTTAAGCATAAAAGCATTTTTTTGTTTGTAGCTTTGTAAAACTCGATGTTGTTGATAATTTCATGCAATCACTTCAGCCTTAACGTCAAGGATGAGATGCTTATGTAACACCTGCTGTCATATTTGAATTAACAGAAGTGAGATTCGAACAGTCATACAGATTTCAGTGTGAGGGTGAGTAAACAACATTGTCTTCCTCTTTGAACGAACTACACCTTTAGGATATTAACTTGTTATGCCCTTTTCACAATATTTTACTGCATTGTACTGTTTCAGCGACTCCTAGCCAGTGGTGATGAACACACACGCAAATGCACATAAAATATGTGAAAACATATCACATTCACACACTGTCAAATACTAAATACCATTTTGTTCTTTTGTGATAAAACCTACAGTGATTTGGGAATGTTAAAGTCAACAGAGTCCCAGCGATGGTTCTTCTTAATTACATCCATCATTATTTGCTATTATTACTGTAACCTCTTTTACTTTAACATTTACCAGTATTAAACGGATGTTAATTATGGCCAATATTTAAAAAAGTCTGCATTAGCTACAACAGCAGTCTAAAACAAATAAATAGTTACTTGACTACTGGTTAAGATTAACATTATCTAATAGCCCACAGTCAAGATGATTTCAATAGAAAAGTTTACTGAATTTTTATTTTAATTAACACATTTTCCTCTATTTATCTTTAGTTATTCAGATGATTTAATCAAGGGAACCACTGTGGAGATCCAGGGTCAAACGTTCAACATCTGCCACTACAAATGCCAAATCTGATGCTGACACTATCAGTGAGATTCATGGATACTCAACATGTCTCCTTACTATTTCATTACAAGTTAATCTCTTTTATCACATGTACACATAGCACATTTACAAGCTGGTAAACGCCAAATTTGACATAATAATCAGAACATTTTCCATGCAGAAAAAGCTACTCACAGGAATTATGTTTCTAGTTTTTATCCACATAGAAAAGAAATCTGTAATCCACTGCAAGAATGACAATAATAGGGATTTACTGAACAATCCAAAAAGTTAACCTTTCTGCTTTTACATGCTGCTCTGTTTACTGCCATTGTAAGTGCTATGGTAAATGTAGAAACGGAGATTATAGCACAAATGATAATTACAGATCTACAGTATAGATATCATTCTAAATAATCTGTATCGGCAGACATCATTCTGAACAATCAGCTAGTGGTTTTTGATCTGTATGAGCATATAGTTTTCTGAATATTCATATCGGTACATATCACTGGGAATAATCTGCTATTGGTATCAGATGATGTCATCTGCAGACAACATTCAGAATAATCAGTTATCGGTATTGGCAGATATTCTGAATAATTGTATTGACAGATATAATTTTGAACAATTAGCTATCTGTATCTGCAGATATTCTGAATATTGTTATCAGCATTTATTATTCTGCATAATCACTACTGGTATCGACAGATATTATTCTGAATAATCTGATATCGGTCTCTGCAGATATTCTGAATAATCGTATCGGCGGATATCATTCTGTTTTAACACTACCGGTATAGGCGGATATCATTCTGAATAATCAGCCATCAGTAATGGCGAACATCGTACTGGTAGTGGATCAGAAATGTAATATTCGGGCAACCCTAACTCACTGTTGAGTCTCTACTGGTCTTTCAATAACACATGCACACACTATCGTACTTACTAACACACGGAAATGATTCAACATGATGCGCTGCTTAAAAATACAGGTAGTAGGTCCAGTAGAGCAGATTAACGATGATGAAGGACAGCGGGAAGGTTAACCGTGAGTAGTTGTCTATATAATGTGGGTTTTCCACATGACAGCAGTTAATGGATTTCAGGATCTTCCTCAGGATAGAGATGTTTTTGGCACAGCGGCTAAGGAGCTCCGCTGGGGCCTCGGCAGTCTTGGGTTCACTGGTGGTTGGGCTGGAGGGTGCGAGGCCAGGCTCTCCGCCGGCGGTGGGTGTAGGAGCCGGAGACTCTTTGCGCCGCTTTAGCCGCGAAGAATTGCTGGCGATGGTGGTGACGATGCCGTTCATCTCCTCCTCGCAGTCATGCATGTGATGACCATACTGACAGAAAGAAATACAGAAACAAGAGAAAATGAACAATGACATTCAACATGAAAATCATTAACTTAAATGTATGATGACGTGATGTCAACAATATGATTACAATGATGATGACAATAACGATAATGACTATAATTTGTGGTTCTTACCCATGTAAAAGTCACAAAGTCATGAATTGTTCACTCCCACCACCTACAATCCCTGCCGGACCTGGGACTCAAACCCGCGACCTTTGGGTCCAACTCCCTATTCCATTAGGCCTTTTTTATATATTGAGGTCTTATAAATAAAATAAAATCAGTCTGAGCAGTACTATCTGTAATCCAGAGACTAAGGTAATCGTCTGATATGAACATGTGTGAACTGAACACTTGAATGAAGGGGCCAAATAAATTATTTTATAATTTCCCTTTGTTTACGAATAAATGTGAGCTGATAAAGACAAGCTTATTCACTTTATATGCTTTAGACATGTGGAACAACAAGTTTCACATCACAATTGGGTGCTTTAATAATATAACAGTGTATACATGATGTCATTGCATGATTAAGCTAACAAACTTCCGAATTAATGGAAATGAACTGTCCAAAAGATTTCATTTCATGGAAAAGAGCGTAATATGTATTAATAATTGTTTTCTTGCACAGACTGATTGTTTTGCTTCATAAGACCTCAATATATCGTCAAGGGGATTAATTTTGCATTTCTTTATATGCTTTTTTATTCTCAAAGATGAGCAGCCAGAGACTTGCATTTTCTGAATCACCAAGGCAAATTTCAGCTAGTAATCTTTTTTTTTTTGTTCTTCTCAAGAAAAAAAGTCACCTGCATCTTAGGTGCAAGACTCAAAGTACAGTATGAGCAAAAATGAAGCTTACCTTAGAAAATAGCACAGGTGATGATGAACACACTATGATGATGATGATGATGATGATGATGATGATGATGATGATGATGACGATGTTCCTCTCTTACCATGAGTGCGTTGTTGCAGTCGGGGTGGTGCAGTGTGCAGAAATGGGCCACAGCGTACTCTATCAGTGCACCAAAGATGAAGCTGAAGCAGATGCCCAGGTACACGTCTATGGCCTTGATGAAGCAGTTGGCGTTGGGCAAAGATGTCCGCGCACCCATCATTAGTGTGGTCATCGTCAGGACGGTTGTGACGCCTGTAACAGACACAGCAGTAACACCCACAGAGTAAGTTAAGATGCTCATCTGCCAAGTGCTCAACTGTCTTTAAGAAACAGCAGCATCTCATCCTGGAAATTTCATTTTCTACCTTTTCCCAAACCTTGAGCATGTCTTAACACATTTGGTTTATCTTAAACATAAATTGCACAGCCAAACAAAGGCATTACCACACCTATACAGATGCGAGCAGGGACGGATGACTGGCTGATCCAGAAAGAGACCCAGGACAGCACCACCAGCAGACTGGACGGCACATACGTCTCCAGGATGAAGTACAAGATGCTCCTCTTCAGCTTAAAATGAAAGATCAGCTTGGGATAATTTCCTGGGAAGAGATTCAAAGTAGTTATCCAAAATTTTAATGCTGTGTGTCCAAGTAAAAGTAATCTTTAAGGACATCATTAATTTATATATTAAGAAGTTATTAGAGTGGTTTCTACGACCAAGTACACACTGTACTTTTAAGAGTGACCATATCACTTTTACTACAGTTTTGCGTTTGTATGGAACAGATCTCACTCTCATAACTGGGATGATTAAAACCATGGCAATGTTTTGCCATCTCCAGTTTATTATGGGCTTTACGATGAAACACACAACTCGTAAACATGTTTAAATACGCAATTGGTTGTTCAGTTTGCCTACCTACCTGCATTTTTCAGGAGCCAATTTGATTATAGAATGAAGGTTGCAAAAAACACATTATTATTCACATACTGCACATTATTGTTTCTCCTCTAAGCCCTGCCTCCTGAAACGGGTCAATACAAAGCTCATCATTCTAAAAAAAAAGCACAGTGTGCTCTGATTGGCCAGCTATCCAGTGCGCTATGACTGGCCGGATACCTCATGCGTGCGACGTAACACACAACTTAACACTGATTTCTAGTTGTGTCTCTTTTAGAAGCACAAACAAAGTAGTTTGACTTTCACAACGACACACAGCGTCTCCAGAACATGGCGCCTACAGCAACACTACAGACACAATAATAGCTCCGCCGCCTTTCTTTGTGGAAACATTTGGGAGGTGTTCGAAAATAAACCCACTCTATGACGGAGTCGTTTTAGGGGGTTGCGGACAAGCCATAACTTTCAAATATATAAAGAATATCTCTTTGGATTTTAAACTTTAATCTTTGTAACTCCAGGGATCTTTTCTATGCACTAACAGCTTGTAACACTCCAAAGAGAAAGGAGAATGAACAACAACGCATGACATATTGCTCTGTGTCATTGTTTATTTACCAAAAATAAAGCTAAAATGGGTATATTTACATCTAAAAGGTTGTATTTTCCAAATTCTAAGAACTGACAAGCACCAGATAATTTTTAACTACAGAAAACCATGAAATTCAATAGGGTGTCCTAACTTTTTAAAATGACTGTAGCCTACGCCATGGTGGTCATTTTGAAATATGAGAGCATTTTATTGTTCTGGAGTCATTTCTGAACTCACAAAGCAATGATCTGCCATAAACAAGAATCATGGCCATTTCAGTGTTAGTTCTGATCAAACAGTTGATATTTTCTGCCGTTGTTTAATAAGATTTTAGAAGTGTAACTGTGGTGTGTTAGTGGCGCTCTGTACCCGTCTCATATACAGCCTCAGATTCTGAGGTGTAATGATCCTCGATGGTGTACTGAGCCAGTCTCAGCGTGTCCAAACCGCTCACAGAGTCGTTCCCTCGTGCCCAGTAAAACATCACATCATTGACATTATAACCCCCTGTGAACAGACAAACAGAACCAACAGAACGTCACACTAAAGGAGAAATAAATCATGTCCTGTCATATATTGCATGCTCAATTTACCGTTGAATCATACGATACAATGACAATTTATGAATTGCACCATATACTGTAAGTATTACACTGAAATGGGCAAAAATATGCATTACTGGTCTAAAGCCTGGGGTTCGTTAGATTTCTTGAGCAGATAACATCCGCTTACCAGGGCTCCATTGATATTGATTGATGATATTGTAAAATTATGAAATATTATTACAATTTAAAATAGCTGTTTTCTATGCAGATATGTGCATACAGTAAAGTGTAATGTATTTCTGTGATGTTCAGCATCATTACTCCAGTCTTCAGTGTCACATGATCTTCAGAAATCATAATAATACACTGATTCACTGCTCAATTGCAAATTCTTTTTTATTTATATATTCAGATATTAAGCATTAGGTTTCATATTTTTATCAGATAAAGTCCTCATGCATGGGTGTGTAATATCAGTATGTGTGCTCTTGGTGGCGCTGTGTGACAGTAATCAGAAGCTGAGCGTCTGTGAGAAGTGTTTTCTGGATCCGTGTGACGTTCATTAAAGTGTGTTCACTCAGACTCCCTGAGGACAGGAACAGATCGTGACAGAGGACGAGAGGAGTGTCTCTAATCGCACACACCACTGCCGTCTCACATTAGATATCTGTACAGTAAACCCTGATTTAGAATTCGCAATTAAGACACGCAATATGCTGCACTGCAGGGAGCGGGTCTGTCTCAATACGGTTCACTGCGTGGCACGAGAAAGGCCATGATTCAAAGAGCCTCTTTTGAAACAAAGCATTCTTTGAACGTCTCAATCCAGCACTTCTGCAGACAATCTTTCATTGTGCCACTCTCACGATTTCTGTCAAATGTCGTATAAATATTTGAGCTCAATTTCAGAAGCTTTTGACCTGTACGTCAACATGAAGCTGAATAATTCAGATTTCTAAAAGTAAAATTCCTTGAAGGAAGTCAGATTGCATGTAACGTCTTCCAAATGCATAGATGGTCTAATGTTCAAAATGATGGCATTTGTGTTCAGACAAAAGATGCACAACTTTTAGACGAAATCTGTGAAGGTCTGCTAGATACTGTGTCACGTGACAGTATTTACTTCATGCTTCCTTTTCAGGCTGTTTTCTTTCAAATATACGAAGAAACTTAATAGATCAGTGAGCAAAAGCCATTATTCCTGAATTAACTGTGAAAAGAAAACATTTTAAAAATGGCAAAGGAGCTGTGTTTATATAAAAGATATAAAAGAGCAAATAATTGTCAACAGAAAATCTGTGCAAAAACATATCAGTCCTTCTACGATTTGGGACAAAATGTGCTTAAATCGTCATTTCAGAAAAGAATATACCTAACAACTGAAAAAGAACTGCACGTTATGTTCTTACAAAAAAAATAGTGTCAATAAATCTGTGCATAAACAAAATCAGGCTTTTCAGAGTTTGGGATAATGTGTGCTTACATAATATTTTGATGTAAAATACATTTTAAAATGAGCAAACAATAAGTAAATAAACATACAAATAAATAAATACAATTATGAAAGGTAGAGTAAATGCTTTGAACAATCGTTTTGAGAAAATGGTTTTAAATCGAAAAAATTTAAAATTGTTAAATAATCATAACTTATGTTCATATGATAAAATAATTCAATGTGTAATCTAGCCATTTTTTGCAAAATGTGCATAAATCATATTTTCATGAAAAATAAACCACAGCAAAATAATTGCATATTATGTCTATATAAAATACTGATCATTTTCTTTGGAAAACTTTTCTAAAATTGTCTAAAACATAACGCTAATGCAAAGACAAAACACGCTAACACTTCACAATAAGGTTCATTAGTTAACACTAGTTAACTACATCAGTTGACACGAACTAAGAACGAACAATACTTCTACAGCTTAATGTTAATTTCAGTATTTACTAATGCATTATTAAAATCACAGGTGTTGTGTGTTAACATCATTAACAACTGCATTTTTATTAACTAGCATTAGCAAAGATGAATAAATATTTTAATAAATGTATTGGTCATTGTTTGTTCATGTTAGTAACTACATGAATAACGTCACCTTATTGTAAAGTCTTACCAAAAAACCCTCTTAATGTTCCTGACTGTGGTTAGCACATGTAAAATGCATTAAGAAATCTGATTTTGTTTTTTGGAGCGTGATACGACCCAGACATGTCTTGAAATTCACTCATGGGTGTCTGCATCGTTTCATTGGAGAAAGCCCGAGACTTCAGAAGCTCCTCTAAGCCTCCTACTCTTTATGCTCTGCTCTTATATAAGCAGCAGAAGCAGAAGACGTGGAAAAGATCTACATCCAAACCTCAGAGAAGATCAGAAAGTGGCAGACGGGAGGAGAGATGAAGAGAAGAAGATAAAGTCAGCAAGAAGAGAAAGCAGCTTTAGGGGACAACCGAAAGCAAATCTGGTTTCATGGGAAACTAAATTGACCCAAATCCAGTGTCTGTCACACACACTTCAATACAGGAGCATCTCGGACTGATCTCTGTCTGTGAAATGTATTCATGATCTTATGCAACCGCACATCATGCAAGTACATGGAAAATAAACAGACGTGATGCAGCCACAACATGTTCTTATAAAATATGAAACGGCGTGAATATGAAGCATTGTGCAGAGTACAGATGTCACAAACGAGAGCCCAAAAACGTCAGCTTGTTGCCAGAGCAACACTTCGGGGAAGCAAAAGCTGGAAAAGTGTGTGTTTTCTTACAGCTCTCCAGTTGTAAGGTGCATGTCTGCTTGTCCATGGGATATTTGGTCAGATCCATGTTACAGGCCACAGTCGTGGTGATCCTACAGAGAATAAAAACATAAACACTGACGTGATCTCATCATTTCTGGTGTTTAATGAGAGGTAAAGAGAGACAGACTGCAAAACATGTCACCTGTAATCAGTATTTTAGACTTTATATATTATACATATATTTAAATACATTTGTGTGTGTGTGTGTGTGTAATTATAATTATTATTATTATGTAAAAATAAACACATATATAATAATAATTAATTAAAAGCATTTATTGTTATTTATTATTTATCAATAAAAACAACTAAATACACGTCCTATAAATATAGAAGCAGAACTGAGTTCAGACTGAGTTCTTCTGTATTTTACATCAATAATTTTAAACAAGAATGTTTCAATTTGTTATTATTACTTAAACAAACAAATAAACATCCTCAAAATATTTAAATAATATGCAAAAGTAATTTTAACAAGGTTTGAATTGAATATTGTTATTAATAAATATGTATTATATACTTATCTAATTATTGTTATTACTTTTACTGTCATTATTAATTATTAATAGTAAAAGACATAAATTAATAATGCATGATCTTTAACAATACAAATACTATAAAAAATAAAATATATTGATAATAACAATAATAATATTTCAAATGATGATGATGACTATTATTATTGTTGTTACTAAATACAAACATAAAGATACTTACTGCATTCAAACCGAATATCAGTACAGGTCAAAGCGGATAAATCAGAGCAGATAAAGCCTCACCGGAGCGCATAGAGAACGGTTCCGTTGGGAAAGATCCGGATCAGCCGGTTCTCCACCGTGATGTCGTGGAGGAAGGACTTCTTGGAGTCTACTATGAAGGTGTCTGGGACCCACAGCAGCTCCACCAGGCGCCCGTCCAGACTTAAGCTCTTATTGCCCTCAAACACCAGCCGCTCGTCCGTCCAGCGCTGCCGGAGGAAGATGGTGGCCGTGTAGTCCTGCACATTCAATCAGAACCGGAGCTTACAATACAACAAACATACATTTTCACATAAACAGAACAACATAAACTGTGTGAGATGAGTTTTATACTATAGCTAAAGAATATGAACAAATCTTAATATTAAGTACAAGCAATAATAATAAAAATAATAATAATATATTTTTTAATATAACTAATATAACTCTTTCGGTGTGATTATCATATAAAAATCTGCAATTATTTATTTTTGTGTTATTTATTTGTTATTATTATTTAAAAATATTACTACTACTACTAATAATAATTGTACAGATTTTAGCATATTTTTATATTAATAAGCAATGATATTTAAATATCATTGTTTAATTTTATTATCATTAATATTTGTTTTCAATTGTTATTATCAATATTAATCATGTAAAAAGATTGAAAATATTTTAGTTGAAATATATTTTATATTTTTTAATGTTACTTATTTTATGATTATTATTATTAAAAATATTACTACTGCTACTACTATTAATAAATATTATATATATATTATTATATTATTATTATATATATATATACAAAATATTATAATCATTATTATTCATTATTAAATAAAACAAACTTTTACTTTTTTATATTATTGTTATTATTTTAAAAAATACTACTACTAATAATAATAACAATACTGCTTTTAAAACATTAATTTGAATTATTATAATTTAAAAATATATAATTCTGGTTATATTTCATTTTATAGTTCATCTTACATTGTGCTGACCTAATAAAAGTACTGGTTACTACATGAGTTAAGCTTAGTTGACGTTAAGAATTCTTTACCTTAAGTATGAGCATTAATTATTACTAAATAAATGAATAACACTCAGTTATATTCATGTAAACTCGAAGATCTTTTGATTTCCCTCCCTGGCGTGTGTGTGTTTCTCACCATGTTGATCTCTGATATGGTATCAATGCTGGCGATGTCTAAACTCATGCCCACCGTGACGGGACCATCTAAAGAACAGAGATAAGAGACGTGAACATTCGCAGATCTGCAGTCCATCGGATGTCAGACAGAAAGCTTGCTCATTAAAGCAAACAATGTGGGAAGCATGCGTTTTATTTCTCCTAAAAATCTTTTGAGATTCAGAATCATGCAGATGATTTGGCTCAAATTAGCAAAAAATAGCAATGACTTTCAACGAAACACAACAGATTTTAAATATCTAATCCAACACATAAGGCTCTTTGGCTCCTGGTTTAAGCTGCTTTCTTTTGACATTATTGTGCACGACTGTTTACGGCGGAATCTATGACTCAGGAGGAGACGGCGTGTCACTGAAGTATTTGTCTCTCCGGGTTCTCCTGCAGAACTTCACAGGCTTGTGAAAGCACTGAGAGAGATGTGAGTGGAAAGGCAATTTACTCTGAGATGAGCAGCTGTGAGAAATGCATTATGCTGTAAACTGTGTGATGGGGAGCATGCAAAGATGCAAACAATTCCACCTCGACAGCAGATTGATTTCACACCAACTACTGCAGTTAACTGTGCTTTTGTCTCATTAAACCGCTCTGACATTCATGCATTCAGGAGACGATTTGACTTGTGTTGCATT
>JAUMHP010000063.1:21816109-21826291 GCA_032361065.1 Enteromius trimaculatus
AGTTCCGGTCCCCAGTAAGCCTAGGTGGCTTACACCGCCGTCTGATCTGCCTTGGAGAGCGGTTCTCTCATCTGCTCCGCCCAGGTGGAGGTCTCCACCTTCTGCTCCGCCCACGGTGGGCCTCTCCATCGCCTGCTACGCCCAGAAGGAGCTCTCCGCCGCCTGCTCCTCCCCTGTGGGCTTCTCCGCCGTCGGCACCGCCTGCGCCGCCTTGGAGGGCGTTCCCTCTGCCGGCGATGCTCAAGTGTTTTTTTTCCTCCATGGACTCCACCCAGGTGGGTGTTCCCACCGCCCGCTCCTCCCTGGTTGTCATTCCACCGTTTTCAGCATCAGGAGCGTCTAGAATCCGCTCCTTAAGGGGGGGGCTATGTCACGCCCAGCTGGAGCTGCCAGCTAAAGTCTGTTGATGGCACTCCAGCTCTCTAAGAACTCTGTGTTTTTGTGTTCGTTTCCACATCCGGACTCTATTTCCCAGCATGCACCTCTCCCCACAGCTGTTTCTGGTTTGCTCATCATTCAATTAGTCCCACCTGTATAAATACCTGTCTGTTTGTTTGTCTAGTCACGGATCACTGTCTCAGTGTATTGCCATCACCCTAGCCTTTGTATTCCTTCGTGTTTCTTGTTGGATTTACTCGTTGCCTTTTGGACTGTTTATCTCGACGTTGATTCTTGCCTGTGACCCAGACCTTCGCCCGGACCTTCGTTTACGAACTCTGCTTGATTCCTCGATCCCCTGCCCGTCTCACGGTACTGTCTCTCTCTCTGCCTGCATTGTCTTATCTGCTCCCATCTGAACGCCTTTCTGTTTGACTACGTTTGTTTAATAAACCCTCTGCATTTGAACTCGCACATCTCGCCTGCTGATTCATAACAAATATACAGTCTAAATAATTTAGCCCAACTGTTCAGCCATAGACACAGAGCAAACTTCCATATTTTTAAAAAACAAAAAATCTTATTTTTTAACGTGATGTTTTTTACAGTTAAACATTACTTTTAAAATTTTAAAACATTTTGATATTTTAGTAAAACTATTATTCTTATTATGCCATAGCCATATATGATATCTCATTCATATTATACTGTATATGAAGAGTTTATTTTCACAAACAGATAATAAATAAATGATTTTTGACTTTTTTTTTTAACCTAGTCAAAACAAATAATAATAATTGGTTTAGAATAAAATGAAATGGAACAAAAAAACATGATTTTTAAGAATTTTTATTTACAATCACAACATTTTGGTCAAATTGTGCAGCTCTAAAAAATGAAAATGAAGCTAGTCTTTATCATTTTTTTTTTTTTTTTTACATTTATTAGAAAAATCTAAATTATATTTTCCCTCCAAATACTGCAGCCACACCATGCACTATACAGTATAAATATGTTTTCACATGAGGAATGGTTCACATTAAAATATACCTTTATTTCTTGACATCAAACACCAAAAGAAATGTGCGTGAATGTACATCATTTAACTTCCTATAATGACATGGTGAACAATTACACCCTCTAACTGTAAACGTAGTATTCCAGCAGCACATTCAGCACAGTCCAGGACACAATCCTCTTACCTGCTGATGAAGAGGAGGACAAATAAAGAGCTGAAGAAGGTCATGGTGAGATGATGAGAGCTTCGGTCCGCTGGAGTCTATCTGGAGGAGAACAGAAGAAGCAGGTCAAGATACGCTTTGGCAGTCTTTTGAACTACTGAAGCTTTGGCTCTTTGACAGTCACTGTGCTGCTGGGGCTTAGAGAGCTCATATCATTTCATTCATACATCACTTTATTTTTTCCCTAACCCACTTAGATTGTGAAGATTTATTGTGGTTAAAATGTCATTTTATGATGATTTGCCACTTTCTCTGACTATTACAATTAAATAGGTTGGTCATTTGTAGTGGTTTTTGTCATATAACACTTAATTTTTAACATTTACTCTATTAATCCAGCCATATGCAAAGCATGATGGGAGCTAACAATGCTCTGCCCAGTTCCAAAAATCCAAAAACTTTCTTTGAACATGAAATATAATTCAACTAGAAAAAAATAAATGTAAAAATTAAACGGTACATTTTCTAGCAAGGTAAATATAATTCAATTGAAAAACAAATGTCAAGTTATTTAATTAATTTTAAATGAATAAATAAATCTCAGTGGATTTCTAGAATTCAACTGAAAAAATACATGAAAATAAAACAAAAAAAATCTATAAAAATAATAAAAATAAACCTTTAACAGAAAAAAAAATCCTTAATTCCTACATTTAATTCAACTGAAGAAGGCATATAAGTAATATATACATGCGTACAGACATTTAAATAAATAATGTAACAAATAAATTGAATTAAATTAAATTAGATATAAATAAGATTAATTACTTAACACTGAATGTGTAATGAAAGTGTATTGCTTTAAAGGATGTGTTGGATTCCTAACACAAAACAACACTACAGTATAGGGGTGGCGATATCTCTGAAACTCAATATGAATTTTTACATATTGTATATATCGATATAATGTTTATATTTCATTTTCGCCACTTTGCCTTCTCTGTGCTGTGCTCGCCTCCTTGATTTTGTTCCCCCTCCCCTCACCTGTCGTCTCATTCAACATGGCGGCGCCCGCGACCAGCCCGAAGCTACTAGGGTTGGGTACCGACACCCGGTACCAGTGTGCCACCGGTACCTAAGTAACCGGTATGTACCGAACAAAATCAAAACGCAGAAAAAATCTACGGCGCCAAATCTGTGCCATTAATAAGCGAGCGCACCACTGATGCTGGCGCACACGGTAAAACATTTTCGTGAGAGGAAAACAGATCTGCATGCGAAGAATACGAAGCCCGCAAGCTCATTTGAAACCAAATGATTATTCTTGCACTCGATCTTCTCTCACCTGTTCGCGTGAACACTGTTTGTACTGTACTGTTCATATGTATTATTTCTTCCTTTATTGTTTTACAATATGTATACAGGGAGTTTTAAAAGAAAATTCACAGAAGCACTTTGTTCTGAACTGCCTGCCTCTGAGTTTCAATACAAAAAGACTTTGTAATTTGGCATATTCGTTTTTGCAGTAGTTTTATTTATCCTGTAAAGATACAGAGATATATATTGTATATCGAGATTTTTTTGTTGTTGCTTTTTTTTCTTTTATTTTGTTTTTATTTTAATTACTGAATCTTGTATTCATAATCACTGGCAGTCAAAATCATAATTGAAACAGTGCAACACAATGAGTAACAGAGTATGAGATGCAATAACTCATCAGATCAACTGAGATCAGATCAATGCGAGTACAGCTTTAAGTTGATTTCCTACATATGGAACAATTGGCTGAAAACCAGTGAAACCAATTCAGAAACTACTTGTGTGTCGTTTCCAAACTTTCTATCCCAGCAGGCATCACAGATGGCATCAGTCGCCTGTGGCCTGTCTTCTTCAGAAAAAAACTCAGTATTTGAAGAAACTACATGCTCTTGAGAGAATGGCGTATTATTTATGCTCCAGGGCAGAGAAAGCTGCTCACCTTATAATCATCAGCCTAACAATCCAGCTGCTGATACAAACACAAGTTATTCCCAGTCAAGCCCAAGTCTTTCCATCTTAACGACTCTCCTGAAACACTTATCATCAGATTAAGGTAATTAGACAAAACCTTATCTCTAGCTTTGTGAAACTGCTGCCTTGTGCTAGATTGGTTTCCTCTTTTTCCGAATGCACCTCGCTGAGAGGATGAAAGCACTAGAAACGTCTTCAGAGATATCAAACATCCAGATGGTTCATCCAGAAGGGTTCGGCTCTTGCCGTTTGTCAACTAGGGAAGCAAAACGCTGCTTACGACATACTGAGTGCGCAGCAGAAATCTGCAAAATAAAGATATGCTATGATATGACTACAGAACAGAGAGCAGATCTTTCACTGTCTCACAGGGCTGAGCGATAACATTTTTTACATCAGTCGATATTCATCATTTATTTATTTCAAGTTTAAAGGCAGATTCTTGCTCCCTAGTGAATAGTGTAGAATATTTAGTCGCTTAAAGTTTGGTCTTTAAGAAATGCTTGTTTGAAAGTTGATGCAAATGTATCTTCATTAACAAAAACAGTCACGTCTGTAAAATTTGTAAAAACCTGGTAAAATCAAAATCTGTGAGTTAGCATTAAATTAATGATCTATAGTATTCACTTGATAAAACCATATGTCTCTCTCATATCGATACGTATGTTCGTAAAAAAAAAAAGTGCATCATTATAGCATATACTGTGTGGAAAACAAAATTATAAAGCCAAAATAGATAATACTGTACATAAATTTGCAAATCTTTTCTAATTATTTTATGAATGTTAAATCGAAGCTTTTAAAAGGAAACAATTAATTGCCTGATATGGACAGTCATTCTCGAGTAATGGAGTTTGGTTACAGGCACAAAAAAGAGAAATGTCAAATTAAAGTGTGATCTTCAGATGATGATGCCCTGAGCTGTTGCCATTTCCTGTTAAAATGGGCCATTCATTGGAAAACTTCCTGTGTGGCGCATCTGCTTGTACATCTTGACGTGTTATTAGTCCAAAACATGCTCTTTTTCTAATTCTGACTTGACTACGCTGATAAAATTAGAAAGCATCGTATAAAGACTTCTGATGCAAACGCTGTTTAGTTAAAAAGAGCCTAACTCAAAAGTATCTTTTTGAAGAAAATACAATTGTGACAAGTTCTGAAAGCATTTATCTATGAGAGACTGCATAAATTGCATAAAAATATATTAAAAGAAATATTTTTACACGTTCTTGCTTTACTTTTTAATTGTAATTTTATTTCTTATGCACCTTTTTATGATGCTTTTCTGATCATCACCTACAGTATATTACAATTTAAAAAAAAAATCTATTCCAGTCTTTTTTTTAGTTAAAACATTTTAAAAAGATTTACCTATACAGGAGTCCATAAGAATCCATAATAACTCTTCCTCTGGTGAAAATGTGTTCTGGTCTGAATCCGAAGAGAAATCTGCTCAGATCAAGCACCTTTAACAAGACAAAACCAGTCCAGCTCTAAACAAATATGAGGCTGAATTCTGAAGCACTTTTTACTGGAGGATGTGTTATTATAGATTATGGACTCGTATTTTAGTTAAAAATGTCTTAATGCTGGATTAGTTTGATCTTCTGTCTTCTCCAGATGTTCACTGATGGACTGGAGTGCTGTGTATTATTGTGCTGTTTGTATCAGACTCTCATTCTGACGGCACCCATTCACATTCATTACTGAGACACATTGCTCGAGATCTGATGAAGAAACACACTCATCCAAATCTCGGAGGACCTGATTGGGGAGCACATTTTCTTTTTGAGTTTACTATTCCTTTAACCCGTCATATGTGTGTAATGCATACGGTTAGCTTTGCTATGTGTAAACTCAACTGAGCCGACTGTGAATGGATTCTACGTGCTACACATGACAAGCACTATTTGTGTGGCATGTAGGGTTGCTGCCTACGCAGAGCGTTTCAAATCAGTCACTACTTTAATTTCTTATGCAGACATAGAGAAAAAGTGTTTGGGAACAGAGCAAGAGAGCCTCATTATCACACCCACACTCACACAGACAGAAACACTGAGGCAGATCTGATGCACAGATGCAGCAGATACTGGCAGTGAAAGTCACCATATGTCTCCGCGGTCATCTAGCCAGAAGCTCCACATATAGATAGCGCAGGAATCCTGCCATATCTGCGTCCTTGGACACAATCACACACGGTAATCAGATCCGGCTGATGTGTGTCTGTTTGGATCAACAGGAGTTTGCAGCGTATTGCGGCCAGCGCCGGAAGAAATTGGACTGGCCCAAGTGTGACTTTTGAGTTTGAGTCAACATGAAAAGGGCGAAAGGAGGGAAAAAGTGTGGCGCCATGTGACACGGCTTGATCTAATGCCCTGTCCTCTTCTTTTCATCACTTTATTGCCTTAAAGAGCAAGTGAATATGACTCACGCCATTAAACTTAAACACACACAGTACAGAAAACCAAGCACATTTCTGCATGAGCTTTCTGTCTCTTTTCTGTCTAACTCATGCAGCTGGACGCAGAAATGGCAGAATCGATACTCGTCTGGTTTTTAGGCCTAAAACAGGTGCTCAGTCTTTAAAAATGTTTTAACATGAGGGACTAAACTGTAGGTATGACAGAAGTACTGTATTCCAGTCCATTTAATGTGTGTGAGGTAAGAATTATTACAACTTGTTTTTTGTTTTTTTTCACCTTTATCATAAACAATTGATATTTGTGAAACTTCATGGTTATTGATAAAGTTCATATTAACAAGAAAAACACAGAACAAAGTATGTGTATTCCAATATTTAAATATTAAACCTATAAATAAATAATTAAACCCTGTAACACTAACCTTAAATAAATGATTTGAATTAAAATAAACTTTAACTGAAATTAAATTAATAAAATGTGTGTGTATAATTTTAAAGTTTTTTTTTAAATATATATTACCTAAACATATTTTAACTAAGGCTTGTTGTCAAAGCAGTATTTCTCATTTTCATTTAATTCAACATGATGTACTAAAATAATTTATACTAAAATTTAAATAAATTCATTAATTAAAAACAACCATAAAGACGTATTTTAAAAATCCAAGATAAAGATAAAAATATATTTATAAAGAATGATTTATAAGAATAATATTTTTTATTGATCCCAAATGCTTGCATACTTATGAAGTTAAAATGTACTTCTATTATATTATTATATTAGGTAAAGAAATATATAAACAAACTAACATTAAATTTAAAAAGAATTTAAAATAAACATTTACATTCATGCATTTGGCACATTTTTATCCAAAGCAATTTATCTTGCATTTAAGGTGTACAAAACAAACACTATGTGTTTTAGAAATGTACAGCACTTTTACAATTAAATATTAATGGCCAGGACTGGTATTTAAAATACATAATCAAGCATCTTTATCCATTAAAACAATCAATATCTGTTTCTGAATCTGCAGAACCATGGCCAAGAGATGAAAACCGACCAGCATTTATATATTAACACTTAAACCTCATTCATCTACTCAGTCATGAGACAAATCTAACACATCGCTTTGGATGCTGGTTTCTGCACATCAAAAGAAAATTAACATATTCATTCGGTCAGCTCTTACCAGGACAGTTACTCACTGGCTTCAGTCACCCGGCATTTTTAAAATGACCCCAATCTGCAAATTTAACTTTCTTTCCACTAGAGATCAGCTCTAATAATGACTCAAGGCTCACAAACACACTGCAAACCAGGAATGACATCCAGATTTATCTATGATTCCATAAAAAGTCATGAATATACAAAAACACAAGACCCTCCTGCAACCCTGAACATACAGTACAGCGATTGATACAGTGATACTCAAGGCAAAACTTGCATAACTGTAAACATAAATTACAGTTTATACCTCCTGTGTTAGAATTGACCAAACTAGCTGAAAATCACCAAAACACTTAAATCTGATTCAACTTCAACAAAACTCTAACAAAGGTAAAAAAAAAAAAAATATTAAATGACATTTAGTACAAACTTCAAGACATGACATGTACACCTGAAATTGAAATAAAATAATTTATTCGCCCTCACATGGTTTTAATAGGTAAATTCAGGTAAAAAACTGTGGACAGTGATGAGCAGTAATGCATGTTTATGTAAAAGGATATCATTAATCAACATCTTTTGTGCATTTAATCTGCTCATTATAAAGTACAGATTATCCAATTTGAGCAAGCATCACATCAGTGTTCACATTCATCCTAAAGACCAACACACAGATCTACAGACAGCCATGAAAATGCAACAGCAGACAGAGATGAGCCATGATGAAATATGACAACAATATGACTCCAAATCCCAAAATGCACCTGTGCCAGAGAGCACATCAGTTTTTTATCAGTCACAGAGAACGAGCCACCTGCTGCTCTGTTTATAATGTGCCCAGCTGTTGGCGAGACACAGGGGTCATCATTACCTTCTCAGAATTCAAACATGCATACATATGGACAAAAATAATGCAGGCTTTATGACTGTCAGACTGAGTCACAGAATAATACTATAAAACTGCAATTTACAGTTTAAATGTCATAGAATGTGGATGAATAAACTGAAAGTAGGGCCCACCAAAATTAAATGCATGACAAAGTAAAAATAAATAAATAAATAAAATTAAAGACAATCAAGAAATGTTTTCATCCATTTTATAATTGATGTACTAAACATGTTATGCAGATTGATTGAGCTGTTAAAATAGACTTTCATGAATTCTTTTAATTACCACAATTTTCAATCATGCGTATTAAATCCAGGGGAATTAAAACAAATAACAGAGAATTTGGGAAAAAATAAAAAAGACTTAAACAATAAGCTGGGCCTTTGAAATCTTTTTATTTTTCCAATTTAATTTAAATGATAAATTAGCACGTTTTAATGATTCCAAATGGAATTAATAAAAAAGAAAAAAACAGATAACCAGATGTTAAAGGTCTCTCTAATTGTTAAAGTTTTAATAAATACAAAAATTGTAAAAGTGTAATATATATATATATATATATATATATTTTTTTTTTAAATGAATGAAGCCATTAAAAATCCAAAAAAAAAAAAACCCAAAAAAACACAGAATTTGGGAAAAATTTTAACTGATTTCAAAGACCACTCTTGTATGTTTAAACAAAACTGTAAAATTGTAATGAATTTAATTGGTTAGAAATATGATTAAGTCATAAAAAATTGAATCCAGAAACATTTATTAACATTAATATTTATTATTATAATAAATACATTTTAACCGATTTCATAGGGGAAAACTGCAAATGCAACATTTAGACATCATTGCCCTCTTTATAACAAAATAATCACCAACAATCTGAGCCAATCTATATTATTTCTCAGTTATCATTTTTACAGAATTACGGTAACTCTGACCTGAGGGACGGTAACACCTCAATCCAGAAACAGAGCAAATTCCTCGAGGATCTTTCCTTCAAGTGAGGGCTTATACACAGAGGAGGACGTATGAGGAGAAATAATGGATCAGCTGTCACACTTTCTGCTAGATTTGTCACTCGAGTTTGCAAAGAACCCCAAAGGTCAGGACAGAAGAGCTAAAAAACTGAAATCAAGATGAGTCCCACACAGCTAAAAATGGAGAACGAGCCAAAGAGATTCATCCTCTGCTCTGTGAAATATGGAGAGACGGTCGCAAAGAGCAACATGACAACCCTCCCACCGAGCCGTCCAGAGGAAACGTGATTGATAGCTAATCAAGCCTGTAAGACTGATGGAGTGCTTTACCAAGGGCATCAATGATGATAGCCTGTGTCCCTGGAGAGGCTTCATTGTTATCTTATTTCTGACCTTCAGTAGGACAGAATATGGCCGTCACTCAACACAACTCTTACCCAAGGTTCAATTATGTCTTTACTGGTTTGCCCTATGACACTCCAGCAGGTAAAAATCCTGTAATTAGATTCCCAAGCCAAGCATAACTCTACACATAACTCTAAGATACATTATAATAAACTGATCTGAAAATTGTGGGTTTTGTTGAGTAATAGGTGTGCTGGAGCTTTACTAAGAGATGAGATGCACAATTTAAATGTGCTAAACAATAATACAAGGCATTTTGGCCTAACCATTGCTAGCTAAAAAATCATTAATCCCACCTTTTAGGGCCTGCTTACACCTGTTCATTTAATGCAGTCTGATTCCTTAAAATGTCTCCATTTACACTTGGCCGCATAAATGTGTCGTTGCAAATCAGATAGAAATCCAGTCTTTAATTCCCAAACTATACTCAAACTAAAGTTCACGTCAAGTTCACGCCGCATTTTATTAATTATCAGCTCATTTCAAGATCAAAGACCGTAATAAGCGTGTGGCATCAGCACTGGAAAGATAAATTTGTCCTATTACTTTTAATGAAGATGATTGTGTGTTAAGCACCTGAGTCTTTCAGCTTCTCGCAGATATTCGCAGCAGTTTGTGCTCAGAGATGCTCAGTTACACGTCTGCGGTGATGTAGGGGTGGGTAATATGGAAAATCATCATTTACTCTCTCTCAGCTCGTTTTTTCTGAATGAGTTTCATTGTATTAAATTCAATGAGGACCAGCTACTGTT
>JAUMHP010000063.1:21994899-22005476 GCA_032361065.1 Enteromius trimaculatus
TCTGATCATCATCAGTCTGTCTGGAGTCACATGAAGAAACAGAACAAACTGAGACAGACTCAATCCAGAAGAACTGTCCCAACGTCTCCAAGATGAAGAAAAAAACTACCTGGAAAGATACAGTACTGTTCAGAGTTTTATAAAAATGAGGATGCTTTTAAAAATAATGCCATAAATAGATTTAATTTAACTTCTATTAACTAAATCAAACAAATATTTGGTATTACAGCTTCTGTTCCGAGGTACACTGGCTCATAGTTTTTCAGGTAGGTTGTTATTAGTGAAATGTAAACTGATGTTTCCAACTGACACGCTACCGCAAAAGTTAGAAATAACCCACTTAAAAGCGTTTCTAAAATACTAGTGACTTTTTAAGACGTTTGCACAGTACGGAATGTGTTTTTGTGTCATCTACAGAAAAATAATATCAAAGATGCCTGTAGCCCTGTTGTATTCTACTAATCAATAAAGTTTTGATATACTGTATTTACAGTAGGAAAAATACTAAATATCTTCATGGAACATGACCGTTACTTAATGTCATAAAAGAATAATGAATAATTTTGACTCATTGTTGTGTATTTCTACAAATAAACCTGTGCTGCTGACGACTCAGATATTAGTGACCGATCAGATACAGGACTGTGTTGATGTGTGCAGTGATAAAGGCATTGACAGCACCTTCATTCGTTTGCTGTGGGTCGCTCAGACGTTCCTGTTTGGTCTCACGTCTCTGAGTCTTCTGGTGAAATACAGTCCTGACGACCAATCCAAACACAAGTGACAGGAAACACTGCTCGTCTCCAGCAGTAGAGTCGTCTAAACACTGTTCATTATCTCAGATGTTTGTTCTGGTGAGGGTTTACTTCTTCAGTGTTGCTGTGTTCACATAACTGTGTTCGTGGTTATTTTAGAGAAATCTGACACGTTTGTTTTGTCACATCATAAAATACTGTAATAGAGATATGTAGCTGCTCAGACGACACTGACAGGATCTCTTCGTTGATAAAGCTGTGGATGAATGAATCTGATTCAGACACATGTGAAGAAAAGTCTAGATTCATCTAATAAACCAGATTTGTCTGAAATCCGCTGAATGTTTATTACAAAAACATAACTTCAGGAAAAAGTATTTTTATGTATAACTGCATAAATGTGAGTTACTGAATCTTTTGTTCAAGAATCGTTTAGAAATGAAGAAAGAATGTCTCACTGAGTTTGTTCTGGGTGTTGATCATTATTATATTGTCTAGAATGTTACACAATATCAACTTGATTATTGAGCTGTTTTTTAAAATCACTTTTGCTGTCATACAGATATTGGGAGTTATTGCTGGTCTGGTTTTGCTAAACTACATCATATGGTACAAATATAAATCTTTTCCCCCTCATATCATATTGTGATCATGCAGTCAGTTTTTTCTCCAACAGCAGCGTCAGAGACTTTGGTCTGGTTTTCCAGTACAAATATCTGAACATTCTTAAATCAAGATCCGTTTGCTCGGGTGAACTCCTAACCCTGCGTGTCTTTAATGAGACGAGGAACTCTTCATGGTACAGTAACCAATGATAATACCGTGGTGCTTTAAAATGTTATGATTTAACAAACTAATTAAACACTAAAATATAATTACAATTGTATAAAAATAGAATTAACAAACTTTATTTTACAGTTAGACCTATTAGTTGCTTATTAGTATGCATATTACTAGACTATTAGTCATTTATTAGTGCTAATTATTAATAATGCCTTATTCTGATCCCTAACCCTACCCAATACCTAAACTTAACTACCACAAGTAGAAAGTCACAGGTAATAGTTAACAAGTGTTACCAATATAATAATAAAATGGAATTTATATACTTAGTATATTTTATTCTATATCAAAATACAGTACATATTACTGAAATAACAATCTGAGCTCGAAGGCATTGAGCTGATAAAATCACTCAGGAGTCACTGTTAGAGTCGTCCTGACTGAAACTGAACGTTGATCTGCTTAATCAGGGTTGATATAAAGTGAAAGACAAAGTCCTGATGCACAGACAATCAGAGAGATTGCAGACTTTATTCGTGTCCAGAGTATAGTTAGACACATCTGTGCTGTGGATTGTGACGCGACATAAAATTCCTTTTTTCCTGAAATGCAGTGTGTTTAGTGTTTCGAGCTGTGGCCGGCAGAGGGCGCTGTGTTCCTGTAAATGACCGCGGACTGTCTCGCACTCAATCAGCGAAGCTTCCTTTTAGTGAATTAACATGCTTGTGGGGTTTAAGATACTATACAATTAGGAAACATCTCGGAAAAATGATATACTGTCTGAAAACGACAAACGCTGATTGTTGATTATTATCTGTAGTTCATGTTTCAATGTAAAGACTACACGGAAAGAAAAATACAACAGTAGCCGAGCATAAACTATTATTAGAAAGGATTGCTGCTGTTGTTGTTATTATTGTATTGAGTCAAGCAATTTTACACTTATGGTTTCGTTTAGATTAGGGTTTATTGTTTATTTTTCACCTGATACTTATATTACAGATTTACACAGCGTTATTCTAGCAGCTCGTTTACATGGTTTCACAGGCATCCTAAATCAAGACAAGCTCTTCACAAACTCAAAAAATACAGTCATGCACAAAACTTTACATGATTGGAATATTGTGCAATAATAATCGAGCTTTGATTTCGTACGAAAATACGGAGAAACTTCAAATATAAAGGGAAATAATAGTAATAATAATAATTCAGTGCATTAAACTCGGGAATGTAAATAGTTTTGGACTTTTTTTTAACCTTCAGTGATTTTAATGCGCGTGATGATGCCTGATTGAGATTTACATTACAATTACAAGATGAACTCGGTAATAAAGAAATCACACAATATCATAAACTAACATCAATCCATGTAAAGATAGATAATAATACCCACCAAACACACAGTCAACAATTAACCTTAAGAATGAGGGCTATAATGAAGTGTAAAGTCATCGTCATATTTCAAACGACGCATTTCTTCTTTCTCGTGGTTTTGATGAAGGTCTAAATAATGTCGAAGCCTTTTAAATTCACGCGCGATCATATTTCACTCGTCCATTCTCATGATCCATAAAACATAAGCGCTGCACTTAAACAGATGATCTCCGTCACAAAACAAAAACACAAACATGAAACATTAAAGATGTCATGTATATTACATGCAGTCTAGATACAGTTCATGAGAATATTATCAAAGCTAATTTACAGTCAGGTCCACTAAATAACTGCAGATGAAGCTATGTTATCAGCATCAGAGAGTTTAATACTGAAACAGTCGCGTGGAATTATACAGTAAAACATTGCATTATTTCTCCCCACAAAACATGTGATTCATATTTTATGATGCTAGTTATTTTAAATGATTTGGCTGTTTTTGCAACAACCCGTTGTTAATTGTATAAAGACGATTAAGTTTAAATGTCGATATTTGAGCGATGTTAATAATTAATTAATTAAGAGAATATAAATCAGATACAAGTAGCCTCTAAATAATAGTTTGTTTTTTTAAATAAGTGTGAAATTGAGCACATCTACACGCAGCGCAAGTGTTAATAACCCGAGCGAACCGTTTATTTTAACTACTAATAGCGCGATGATGTCAGTTTTTCGCACTTAATAAGTGTTACATATTTGTTTTAAACGAAACGGATTATTGTGAGCGGTGAAAATATCGTTATCAGCTGCGTGGAGGTTAATGTACTTACTCTGCCAGCGTCAGAAAATAAACGCGTCTATTGTGTCAAATGCGATGCGAAACAATGATTTCTACAGCGCGACGCGTCATTAATGCTGCTACAATACCAGCTTGATGGAGTGCGGCTCTGTCCATGCAAATCCGACGCCTCGCGTCCTCCAATCAGAGCGTGGCGTCACTTAGCGTCTTCCAATGGGAGATACGCGCTTGCAGGTGGCGGCGCGGTTATCTGCGCGTCATCGCCGCTGGAGTCCATTGACCGGAGAACGGCGCTTCAGATGCGGGGGATCGCAGCACTCAAAGCGGGCGTGAGATCTGCCGACGGCCGGCATCGGGATTCTGGGATTCACAGGGAAGCGTTCGCCAACTTTGACTCGCGGTTGAAAGTTACAGATCTAGTGGATGAGTTGTGAAGTTGTGGGCGTTAAACTTTCTCATACGAACTTTCTCGCGTCGCGTTTCGCCCTGTGCGTCACTCGCACCAATGTTAGCGGTCGGGCAGATGGATAGTAACCGGCAGAGTGCGTTCGTCCTGGGCAGCACTCCGCTGGCTGCGCTGCACAACATGACCGAGATGAAGACCTCTTTATTCCCGTACGCCCTGCAGAACCCCGCGGGCTTCAAGGCTCCTTCCTTCAGCAGCCTGAGCTCTCAGATCCCGCTGGGAACGCCGCACGGAATTAGCGATATCTTGGGGAGACCCATCGCCTCCGCGGGACAGCTGCTCTCGGGCTTTCCCCGCATCAACGGACTGACATCAACCGGGATGTACTTCAACCCCGCCGCGGTGTCTCGGTATCCCAAACCACTGACGGAGTTGCCCGGGAGGGCGCCCATATTTTGGCCCGGAATGATGCAAGGTTCGCCCTGGAGAGACCCGAGGGTTCCCTGTCCTGGTGAGTTTTCGAGCGAATCTTTCTAAACTGGCTTCTCAAGCTCTTCTGAAGGCAGTGGGTCTGCGGTGTTACGTTTCTGGGAAATGCAGCCCAGACTGTTGAAATATTATCCAGGTAAAAAGAAATAGCCACGCTTTATAACGTACTCCGCACTAATATTGTGCTTAATACACTAAAAAGGATTTTTAGTACCTCTTTAGATAAACTTAGGATCAACTGTGTGCAGTTTGGGACACCATGAATATGAACTAAAATACACTTCTAAAATACTATCTCTGAATACAAAATATATGTCTTTATCACTTGTAGTACACTTGAACCCATATTCCACACACACTAGTACACTCAAGTGTTGATTAAATACATTTAAACACAGATAGTATGTTAAAAGCGCATTTTACTTTATATTCATGGTGTCCTAAAATATTACACTTGATCTTAAATTTAAGCAGTAGGCTACTAAATCATATTTATTTTAGTATATTAAGCACACAATTACTGCGCGAAAATACAGCGCTTATGGAAGTGTTTGACACTCTTGGGTGAAGTGTTTTCTTTAGGATTATTAAATCTATTACTACATTGACTTAAAAAAATAAAAATAAGGCTTTTTTGTTTCCTCAGTGAACAGTTCCTGAGAGAACCATTTTGAAGAGCATTAAAACTCTAAAGAGCTTTTTCTGCATTAGAAGGTTCTGATGCTCTTTATTTTGAGTCTGACACTATATTCACCCGCAAACAGCGCTTCCTGTGTTGGTTTGCTTTATGATCAATTGTATTTGGATAAAATATATTTTTTTGAATAATATATTTTATCCAAATAATTGAAAAATTATTTTCAACAAAGTCAAAGTCTCGTTGTGGGTTTTATTTGGCTGATCGTCTCGTATTTCTTTCTCCAGGTCAAGCGAATATGATGCTGGACAAGGATGGGAAGAAGAAGCACTCCAGACCAACTTTTTCAGGACAGCAGATTTTTGCCCTGGAGAAGACCTTCGAACAGACCAAATATCTGGCCGGTCCTGAGAGAGCTCGCCTCGCTTATTCTCTGGGAATGACCGAGAGCCAAGTCAAGGTGAATAGAGTTGCTTTTTATATTCGTTTCAATTAATTCTAGCCTTTTTTTCTCTCAGTGCAAACGAGACAACATCTGCGGAAGCCGCTGTCAGATGTTCATAATACGAATTTGCAAACGAAATTAATTCCTAATTTTTGAAATAATTATTTTGAGGGGGAATTATAAATATTATTTTGAACCAAATGATATCGTTGTCAGTGTTGCACAGCATTAGGCTTTATATTTCCGCACTTGTCTGGTCAACATGCATTTGCTTTTATTATTTGAATCCGTTGCATGCTCTGGGGTTCATGCACTTGATTGATATGATTTCAGTTGAACGTGCATGCAATGCAACTACTGCATTTTTATAGAAATAATAGCCTGATTAATCACGGAAATGAACGGCCTTCTCTTTTCTGTCTTAGGTTTGGTTTCAGAACAGAAGAACCAAGTGGCGGAAGAGACACGCGGCTGAGATGGCCACGGCTAAGAAGAAACACGACTCCGAGACGGAGAAGATGAAGGAGAGCTCAGAAAACGAGGAGGATGATGAATATAACAAACCTCTGGATCCGAACTCCGACGACGAGAAAATCACGAGACTGTTAAAAAAGCACAAGACGAGTAACCTGTCCCTCATCAGCCCTTGCAGCAACAGCTCGGACACTTTGTGATGATACTGAGCAAAAGACTCTTCATCGTCATCATCATCATCTGCTTCAGATTCTTCTGGCAGATTTAAGCAGGGTATAAACACTGTTCACGCTGCTCTTGCTTTGCTTTGAACGCGGTTGTACAGTTAGAAGTGGACGTGAGATGTATATATATTTTTTACTGAGTAAATTATGTTATCAAAGCATCACGGAGACGTGCCAACTTCCCCCTCATCATCATCATCATCATCATCAAGATCATTTTTGTCTTCGATCGCAGAAGAATAACGTCCTTTTTCCGCTTAAAAGTTTGGCTTTTTAATTTTGGAAACAGGTACACCGAGTGTATAAAGAAGTGCCAGTGCTGTACATGATGTGAATAGAATTTGTTTTAATAATGTCCTTTTGGCCGCTGGAGTTTATTGTTTACCTCACAACAGGAAAAATACACAAAGATGGACATAAATATCGACGAAGAGAATATTATTGCTTCCGTGAGGACGGAAGAAAAAAAACTTTGTATTATCAATAAATTATTTAACAAGCCAATGTTTCAAACACGTCCTGGTCTTTTTTTATTTCACACATTTCTGGCGCATATATTTCGAGAACACAAATACTTCTTATATATCCATGCGTTATAGTAATGATAATACAGTTCATTAACAGAGTGCGCGTTTATACACATTTACATTCCTTTTGGAAGGTTTTATTTTAGGAGCTGAGCTGATGAAGACCTGTGCGCGGAGTATTTCATCACTTTTAGCAACTTTTCTGTATTCACGCAAATGTATAAACATTCAGATTTTTGTGATCTGCAGATTTTTATGATTTCGGTATTAATTCGCAACGAATATCGTAACGGCAGGTAAAAGCGTACGACTAATCAAGAAGTTTTGTGGTTATAGAAATGCTATCAGAAGGTGTATATACAGTACAATTACATGCAAAAGAAAGGCGCTGAGTTAAGATAACCAGCTATAACCAATGATAATCTGCCTAATAAATAGTGTGATTAAATTAACTCTATATATTTATATATATATATATATATATATATATATATATATTTCTCCTTTTCTGCCCCTTCTCAGGGACCACCAAGGATGGTAAATGCATGTAAATGTCCGCAGGCTTGTTTAGTGGATCTCATGGTGTTACTGATGTGCTTGACTAATGACAAAGAGTCATTCATTCATTGAGTTCTAATGGTTTTATTGCTTTTGGAGGTCTTGCCATCCATGAGGTCTAATCGCTATCTGCTTAAAGAAAAGAGTGAATCCTATCACTGGACCTGCTGGGAAAAACACAGTTAACAAGCAGTTCTTCAAACCAGATCACTGTCAAAGCGACACAAAATCATTCCCACCGCTTCAGAAATGAAGGATCAATCTAACGGATCGTTGACTCGGTAGTGTAAGGGATTCAATCAGTATTAGCAAACGCCACTGATGCTGAGAACACACTTCACTTCTCTTTACAGTGTGGTTTACAGTAGTACTGGACTCCGCTGTAAAATGGACACTGTAAAGGAAAGTGCGTTTCGAAAGTTTTCTCCTGGTCCTTCTAATTCGAGTGTTTTCACACAATGCCATTATAACTCCAGCTCTACATTGAGTTCAATAGCTGGCACCATGACACAATAATATAATAACAAGAAATCATACAAAAACAAACCAAAGGAAAAAGAGGATACAGCTATTTAAGATACCCAGGCCTATTTAAAATATCACATTCAACCATAACATTATTACACAGAAATAAGTTAGAATAAGAACAGTACTGTAGGAACCGAGCAAGACTGCTATTCAGACTACCTTATATACTTGCATGGTTTATGGCACTGCTTAAAAGATAAAAAAAGAAATTGGCTAAATATATATAAATCATAAAGGCTGAAATGGCATTTTCTGCTTACATTGAAGTGGATTAAGTCATTTCTTTATAACTATTCAAACATTTCAACTTTACACCCGAAGCAGCCGTTCGTATCAATATGTCAGCATGGAATAGTTTTGGTACGAATTATAAATTATCTCTTTAAAAAGTACAGTATATAAAATGAGACTCGGCGGCTGTATGCGGCACGGCACGACAAATCAAGAACAAAACCAAGAGTCAAGAGAGAAAGAAAATCATACAAATGCTGGAACAGAATATACCCATCTATTCTAACAGAGAGAAAGTCTAGATGTAGAAATAAACCTAACCAGAGAGAAATACAACAAGAGTTCTTGCATTGCACTTTTAAAACATCTTACATACTGTCTGGAAGTAGCTCGTAATATTAGGAGGCGTATCTAAAATCCGCGAGGATGCTTTTTAAAACCTGTAGAGTGTTTCTGATCTTCGATTAGAGTTTAGAAAACCAGGCTGAGAGACGTCTGTGTGTGTGTGTGCGTGTGTGTGTGTGTCCATGATCTCGACTCTTGAAGCATTCATGAACTCAATGTGTCGTTTCTATGGACGTGATTGCATGCACTGGACAAATGCGACTGGTCAGTCCTGCTGAAAAGTCTTTACAGGGTCCTCTGTTTGCATGTGTGTGTGTGTGTGTGTGTGTGAGAGAGTGTGTGTCCTTCCACCCGTGTCAGAGCTTCTCACAGGGACGCTTTTCATGAAATCTTCTCCAACCTTTGGCACCATTTTCCTGATCCACACACACACAAAGAGAAAGATCATGAGAATCAGGCATGGCTATTGTAAAGCCGTATGGATAATAAGAATAAAATAATAGTAAAAGAAAATATTTACCACATCACTGCACGACACAACACTTGTGCTTATTTGCATTAGGTTTACCTGGACCTGTGCTTAACCGAAAGTACAAGTAGACCGGCTGCAGAGAATACAACAAACAACCGGGTCAGGAACACACTCCAGCTCTACTGATCACACACACACACACACACTTCTGTCTGAACTCTTCTTCCATGGCTGCAAAATTCACTGACATTTCAAGAACATCGGAATGTGATTTTGACGAGTGTGTGTCTGGTTCAAACACACACACACACACACACTGTTCAATATGAGGATCTAAATATAAAAAGACAAAGATTTAGCATCTAGATTTAAGAATAAACGAAACAAAATAAAATGATAAAAATGTAATATTAACTGAAGACATAATCTGTTCCTAAAATACTGAGTTTATATTCTTAAATTCAAAAATATACTATAAAAACAAAAACATGCGGAACAAATCTTTTAGGATATGCAGGCCTGTTCATTATGTATTACGCAGAATATTACTGTAATAACCAAAGAAATGTTTAGTAGATCATTTCGATGCTTTTGTTCAGAGTCTCATTCACACTGTTAGAAAGTTCTGCATTCAAACAACAGCACTGCCCTCATTTGCATACTGAATTATGATTGGTGTTCTTTCTAGAATGTATTTGCATACCGCTCTGTGATTGGTCTGGAGTGTGCGCTGCACACTCACAATCATTCTATTGTACAGATCAGACTAAAAGCTGCATTCATTTACAGAAATACAGCTTACTTTTTCATTTGAATGATTGTAAACCAGCTGTTTCATAGAACAGAGACTACAGACACTTTAGAATCGTTTTTCAGTTTGAACTTCCTTCTAAAGACTAGTTTGTCACACAAGCCTAACCTCACACACACACACTGGTCAGGTTAGTTGTGGTTAGTTGTACCTTGTGGTCTCCCATGCACACGTTGGGTCCGATGTTGTCGTATGTTATTGATTTGTCCTCATTCTCTGGCTGCAAAACACAAACACGCACAAAATATGATTACAGACAGAGCGAATGCATGCATGACGCTAAAATACCAAGAAGAGCTTTTATACGGTTACATTTAAGTGCCAATAAATCAAAGTTCAGGAGCTTTTTCATATCTGAAATGCAGCGAAAGCATTAATCATATTTATCTAAATTGAAAATAATGCTCTGAATCGAGCGAGACAGAAATGATGCAGTGCTCTTTAGAAAGCTCACACACACACACGCACACACAGATTGTGTTTTCTGAGCTCAACTAAACACTGACTCGAGGAAACTGGATTTGAAGTCAGTATAGATGTGAGAAAATACTGCATTCTACAGTGACAGCTTCTATTGGCACAACTGCTCATTTCTGCTAGTTTTGGCCTTTCATCTTACAGTTTTTGATTGAGTTAAACTGGTTAACAAATAACCAGACGCCACCCGATCTAAATATTCCTTCACAGTTTAATAGTAATGACTTTATGAATTTCTTTAC
>JAUMHP010000063.1:22044459-22056915 GCA_032361065.1 Enteromius trimaculatus
TATATATTTTATATATATAATTATATATAATTTATTTTGTTTTGTGTAACAAATCTTTTTGATTTTAGTTTCAGTTTAGTTCAGTTTTAGTGAACTATAATAATATGGATTTAAATACTATAAAACTGTAAATAAAGCCTATAGTGATAATAAAGGCTCTCAATCCCTGTTTAAAAGTGCAAAGGCTTTCTGATTATATGTTACAGACATCTGTCCAGTAGGTTTAAATTCTGCAGAGCAACAACTAAAACCCAGCATAGACAGATGTGCTTCTGGATCTTTCAGCAGATGAGGACACACACAGATGCTGGAGCAGGCTCTGGTTCATCCTGCGCTCAAACAAAAGCCAATACAGCAGATAAATCACAGGAAGAGTTCAAGACGAGAGGCCATGAATCCTCAATGTGCCACTTAATGGCTCTCTTAAATATGACGGCGAGCGGCGGGACGGCCGTGTTTAATGTCAGTCAGTGAGAGGAGCCCAAATGCCAGAGCCAGCTCGCAACGGACAATCCCACAGGATCAGACCTCCAGATTAATGTGTGAGGAAAACCTGAAATAAAGCTCCACGTCGCAAGAGTATAAAACACCGGCAAACTAAACTAATAACACAGCTAAAGATAATGAAGCACAGAACAGCTCTAATATATAATGGAGCCAAAATACATAGAAGAGCAAACGAAAAAAAATAAAATAAAGATACATATAATAAAACATAATTAAAATGAACTAAACTTGAATAAAAAAAAAACAACTATAAAATAAAAAGAAAACAATTTAATAAAACACAATAAATCATACAAAATAAATGTATAAAACAATTTAGAAAGTAAATAAAATAAAAAGATATATTAAAAGAAAATATTTGTTTACAAACATATGGAAATAATATAATTATACATTTTTATGATACAGAAAAGAAACAAAATAATTTAAGATAAACATAAAAATAAAATAATAGCATAAAACGTAAAAAAAAAAAAAAAAAAGTAAAAAAATTTTTTAAGCACAAACCCAAATATATATAACAACTTAAAATTGCTAACATAACATCAAAAATAAAATAAAAACAAGATAACAGTAAAATAACAAACAAATATAAAATAAAAAGATGCACAATAACGCAATGTAAAAAAATACATTTTAAAGAAGAAAATAAAGCAAATGTTGGCGCTTTAAAAGAGAGTAAATGTGAAGTAATGAAGTGGTTTGAGCTGCTGAATGTTTGTTGATCAGGAAGCTCTGATGGCGTCAGGCTCTCAGTGCCAGGCGAAGCCCTCGCGACACGCACGGAGCGCGCTCAAACGGCCTGTTGTTAATGAGGCTGTGAGAGGAACAGCCTGGGGCTGTTCTTCATTCTCTCTGTTTTAATTAGGCTCTGATTAAAGGCACGTCGCTCGGCCGTGATGTGTGACGCTCTTTGTTAGCGCTGTTAAAAACACGCGGAGGGACGGAGATCAGAGATCATGTGGGTTTATCTGGAGCGAGCGCTGAACGATGAGCAGCATTGTGCTGAAAACCAACACATCATTACGCAACTCTTCCTCATCAACTACAGCACGAGCCAGCACCCAAAACCAGGAGAAACCCAGAGCAGAAGACCAGTCCAAGAAACACTAAACAAACTATCATTTATCCTTCCATCAATCTATTTATTCATCTGTCCATACGCTATCCATATATCCATCCATCTATCATCAATCTATTCATCCACCTCTTTCCATCCATCCATCCATCCTCCCTCCCACCTTTTTATCCATTTATCCGTCCGTCCATCCATCCATCAGTCTATTCATCCACCTATCTTTACATCCATTTATCCATCAATATATCCATAATTCCATCTATCTATCAATCTACCCATTTGTTTATCAATCCATTATCCACCTATCTTTCCATCCATCCATCCATCCACCCACATCAGTGTTTGTGATATTCTCTGCTTTATAGTATATTATTTTCATCAGTTTATATTGTTTACATCTTTCGCTCATTTGGCTACATTTCATTACAGTGAGTGAGTGAGTGAATCGCCTGACGCTGTTGGATGGAGATCAGATGTGTGTAAACACGC
Organism: Enteromius trimaculatus; assembly: GCA_032361065.1. Lineage (NCBI taxonomy): Eukaryota > Metazoa > Chordata > Actinopteri > Cypriniformes > Cyprinidae > Enteromius > Enteromius trimaculatus. Next base: position 22,046,534 of record JAUMHP010000063.1, read on the forward strand.
AGATGTGTTTGCCTGTGTGTGAAGATACACTTGTGCGTGTGTGTATTTTTATGGTTGGTTGGACAGCGGCCGTCAGGGTCTCTCTATCTGTCCCATGAAACGCAGGACCACTGACTAATGGATGGATGTGTCCCAAAATTAATTAGCCTGACTAATGTAGTGTGTACTTAATGCCACCGCCGCCTTTGATTTATGACGGGCCAAATGCACAAACACTGTATGAAATGGAGCTTTATTGTGTAAGAATGAATTAACACATATACACACAGACGGCTGTGAGGTCTCTATCCACCACAGATTCTGCCATGTGTGCATGTACACAAGCGCATATGGACAAACACGCAAGCCAGCGAGTGCGCGCACACACACACACACACACACTCCACAATACACAGATGTAAAGAATGGTCTTCATCATGTTTACTTAAATAGAACAGAACAGACCATAAGCTTTACATAACTAATAACAACAACGTAACAAAAGGAAACATACAACGTGACAACTATTTAACATAACAAAGCATAACAGAACACAAAATAAGCTTTATAGATCACATCATAATGCAAGTTAATAAAGAAACAATATAACAATCTGTGAAACTGGGCCAAAGATGCTTAACACCACAAAACATAACATAAAATGACAATGTAACATAAAACTTAACAAGACGTAACAACACAGTGTAAAACAAACATCACGTAACATAACACAACAAAATGCAACATAATGTAATATAAAAACACGACAAAATGCAACATAAAATATAACATAATGTAACATAACACAATGTGTTACACATAACACAATTAACATTGCATACTACAAAACATAACATCACATAATAAAACAGAAAAGTGTGTGTACACAACGTTTTGTTTTTCTCTACTTCTGTGTAAAAACAAACACTGACACTGGCGTGAGACCATCAATTAGAGAGCTCTTTAAATGTTGAAAAATGAAAGTTTTATGAGCCTCTGACTGCTCATTAATGAGCAGTTTACATCAGTCCTGTACAGCGAGGCCCCGCCTTTAATTTCATGCTGCTTGGCCCTCAGAAAGACAGAGGACAAAAGAAGGAGAGATTGATGTTTGCATGAACCGCAGATAGAGGGCGCCGGAGCCTCCGTCCACCAGCCAATACATTCCAATTAAACGCAGCACAAGTTATGTCACGAGCCCAGTAGATCAAGTCAGCAATTAACCCGCCTGTTGGCCCCTATCAATCCTGAGATTGGAACGGCTGCCATTTTCCACACAAATTAAATTTACATTCTATTAGGTTTAATTAGGAGGGATTTTAAATATACTGGAGTCCAGGCACACGGCCGCATTGCTGTCACTACACAAAGTGATTCACTACCGACAGACCCCTGAGGAACAGATTCCATCATATCCTCATACCTGTGTTTGCTCTGATTACTTCAACAAGAAACATTAAAACTGAGTCCTGACACTCTTTTAACAGGTCAGCCTCAGCAAAAGAACAGACACGGCGAAGATACAAACAAAACACACCATTTCACTTAGGATGGGTAAAAATTTAAGTATTTTTAGTATCTTCAAGATGTCTTAAATGATGCTAGCATAAATAAATATATAGATAAACTACAAATGTATAAATTACAAATACACTGTAAATGTATACTAGTTTATATTTAAAGATAAGTCTAACTATATAATGATTTATACATTAAAAAATTACTTAAAGATGCTATACAATTAAATATTGTAAGTATAAAATAATTGTATGGAAAAAATATGAATTCTGCGGAATCAGCGTTACCCTGGCAACACAGCAGCGCCACCTGAAGCATGTTGCCGCGGGCCAATCGGTCACGACCAAAGGGATATAAAAGGCACACCAAGCCAGCCGTGCATGTCTCACTTCATTTTTCATTCTTCCTCACAGAAGAGTTGCCGTGACCGATTGGACCAGGAGAGCACAGATCACCGACCACGAGAAGAGAAAAGGATGTATTGCACAGCCCCGCTGCATCATCACCGCACTTGTTTGAGTTTGTTCACTTCTGTCAATAAATCCACTCTTCAGGGATTCAAGAGCTCTCTTGACCTGTCATGTTGTTCTTTTAATCTACATTGGTGGAGAATGCGGGCAGTCTAAAACTGGCATAAGAACACCAATAGGCAAGAGGCATAACAGTTTGTTTATCCCTTCAATCGTCCCCACCCCGACACTCACTTCCTCAGGAAACATGAAGGAACTGTGTACTCTCGCTGACGTCAGTGTCCACCAGCAGCAGTGAGCGGCCCGCTGAACGATAAAAGAGACTGGAAGACCATATTAACGAGCTCCACTTCGCCGACATGACTGGCTGGGGTTCGAAGGCCTCCTAGTCCGCGCCGCCATCAACCAGCTCAGCTGTCATGGGAAACAGAGTCCAGAGCAGCCCTCCTTACACTGGACAGTGGGAGAGACGTGAGTCCCCCTCTCGTAATACTAATCCTTTCTTTGATATCTTCCAGCAGGTTATGGTAGGGGGATCTTTCAGAAAAGCAAGAGGATGACTGTCTAAAGCACTGCTGGGGCAGTTTGCATAGTGGAAGGACAGGAAATGAAACCGGCCCCTCACCCTTTCCCACATTTCATTATCCAAAATGGCCTGCTGTACTGCACTGTCCAGCGAAGGGGGAAGGAGAAACAACTTCTTGTGGTTCCAAAATGCAAGATGGAGACGGTGCTGGAGTTGGAACACTCCCATCCGCTGGCAAGTCATTTAGGAGCCCAAAACACCATCCAAAGAATCCGGGACCGATTCCACTGACCCATTCTAGATGCTGCCAGGCCTGCCAGCAACATCGCCCAGGAAAACTCCTCCAGCACCGCTAATGCCTCTTCTCATCATCGGGGTACCCTTTGAGCGAATCGTGATGGATATTGTGGGGCTGCTGCCAAAGTCCCACCGGGGGCACGAGCACATCCTGGTAATCGTTGATTATGCCACTCAATATCAGGAAGCCATTCCCCTGTGGAAGGCCACCTCCAAGGCCATAACGAAAGAGCTATTCCTTCTGTCCAGTCGAGTGAGCCTTCCGACAGAAATTCTCACTGACCAGCGAACTACGTTCCTGTCCCGGCTAATGGCTGACCACTGCCAGCTGCTGCAGGTCAAACAGATCCGGACCTTCATATACCACCCCTAGATAGACGGACTCATGGAATGTTTTAATCAAACATTAAAACAGATGCTCCAGAGGGTGGTATCCGAAGACAAAAAAGGACTGGAACCAGCTCCTTCCTTATGTCCTATTTGGGATCCGTGAAGTGCCCAAGCATCAATTGGCTTCACTCCTTTTGATCTGTTGTTCGGATGCAAGTCCAGGGCCTCCTCGATGTGGCCAAGAGAGCCTAGGAGCAGCAGCTGGCAGCCCATTGAATGGTGATAGAACACGTACAGGAGATGAGGAGCAAGATAGACCGTGTCATGCTATTAGTCAAGGAACATCTTACCAAAGCCCAGCAACGAACGTACAACAGGGCGGCGCAAACGAGGGAGTTCCAACTGGGAGATAAGGTAATGGTCCTGGTCCCCACTGTAAATTCCTGGCCAACTGGCAGGGTCCCTATGTTATCTTGGAGAGGATGGGCCTTGTTAACTATAAAGTCCAGCATCCTGAACAACTGTATCACATTAATCTCCTCAAGCGCTGGGTGGGGGCCCCGGACCAGGTCGCCACCCTAGCTCTCCACGACCGCGCGGTTGTTGACACCAATCCCCACCTGTCCGCTGCCCAAAAGACAGAGCTGAGGACCATGGAGCAAGACGGACCATGAACCTGAAAGTGAGGTAGCAGGCATTGATCACAACCTAACCATGGTGGGTGAAGAAAATTGCTCTTTCTGTGAATGAAACCAGTTGGTAGCAGGAAAGGAAGCTCTCGGCCCTCCCCCGAGGCTGGGGGCACAGATGTTAAGAAGGGAGGACATGCTCAACAACCGTGTAGCTGTTAGAAATTTGGTCAACCGGGACTGCCAAGGGGAGGACCGCCGCACATGGAGTGCTCCAGTGCAGTCTGCTCCACTGGAATGCAGAACACGCCGATCAAGAACCTTCTTACAGCAGGTATTTTCTTATAATTTCTTCTCCACGAGTGAATCGGCTCCGAAGCAAAAAGCTAATAGGGGTTGCGCGCTGCCATCTTATATACCCGTATGTTTGGGGGAGTGGCTTCGCATGCAAAATAAACTGCCCAATTCCCATTAGCGTTTTCTGCAACAGTCAGAGTCGACTGGTCTCCCAGGCAGGACCCCATGACGTCAGTTAATGGTGTAATGTCATAGTGACTACAAGTACATATTTATACTGGTCTATATTTAAGATAAAATAATGTAATTATATTTTTGATTTAATATTTTTGATATAATTATATTTTGTAAATTATGATTTACAAATGTAATAAAAATCATGAATGCATATAAAAAGTATTTATAGTATCATTAAACATGAACGTCTTAAATGATTATATATAGTATAAATATATATTTTTTTAAGGATAATACTTAAAATATAATATATAATTCAAGTATAAAGTTATATTAGTTTATATTTAAAGATAATCTAACTATATACTGATTCATACATTTTCAAATAAAAAAACCTAAAGTATGAAATCTTTTTATAGAAAAAGTATGCATACATATGTCCTTAAGTATTTATAGTATCTGTAAGTATATATGTCTTAATGAAATTTAGAAATAAACTATTTTAAGCATATACTATTATAGTGTACTTAGCATCTTAAAGCATATATTTGCACTAGTATGTAGTCAGATACAGTAACTATATATTTATAATTGAAGACATTCAAACTACACACAGACGATATAAAATAGCTTCATAAAAAAGTATAAATATATGAATTTTTGCAGTGGGCAGGATCATTAGCGAGCGCTTCATCAGATGCACGTGTGAATAAACTGGTGTGAATTTGTGTGAGCTAGTGTAAATCAATCTCTAGTTAAACTGCAGGGGGGAAAAATCAATACAGCGGCGCAATCGGAGTCCAGCTCGGACCCAACACTAATTGTGCGCCTGACGTTAATTGACATTAAAGTGTTGAACTAGTTCCTCACTGCCAGACCAACACACACACGCACATGGCTATCTTGTTTATGCTCTTTACACCATCATTGCTACACAAGAACATACACGCACACACACACACATCACAAATCTCTAAATCAGACGTCTATATAAGCGGAGGATCTATTTTAACGAGCTCAGGCTGGTGATGACATCAGAGCGACGGCTGCATGTGAGAAATAGGTGAAACAACCCACATAAACCTGCTTTACTAGTCCAGAGTATATGTGTGTGTGTTAGAGGTCACGTCAGCATCCCAATGATCCTCCTGCAGGTAATGAATTGTACTTTAATGTTTTCATCACGAGCAGCATATAAAGCCAGACTGTAAGTGACCGGGGAAAGGCTTTCAGAACTAAACACCGTTAACTTAAAACTATTATTTACTTGCAGCTCTACTGATGAAAACTTTATTGAAGTAAAACACTTAATCCAGCAGATAAGAAGTCATTAGACATCAGTGTTAAGCTAACCTGAAGGTCAGAAAAACACACTGAAAAAACAGCCATATATCTAATAAAGCGTGTGTATTAAAGAAAAGGCTGCATTTATTTGTTCCAAAATACAGTAAAAAATGTGAAATATTTTATAACATAAAACAACAGAGACAGCGCATTACCTGAAACACAATCATGCGCTCGATCTCATAATAATATCACAGATATAGACTGGAAGTTCCCCTTTCCTGTTCAGATGCAGCTTCATTGATACAGTGTAACAAATCAAGATGTGCCTTCTATAAAATACGACACATTGACTCGTATCTGCATCAAATAAAAAAGTTGTGACTTGTTTATGACAACTAATAAAAACCATTAACCTGATAGATAAATGGATGGAGAAAACAACAGAACAAAGGATTGTGGGTAATATCAGCTACAAATACGCACTAATCAAACTAAATTAATTGTCTGAATAAATCTGTCATGCATCATTACAGCTCAAGAAGCAATTCAACAACGCCTCCTTCCTGCCACACACAGGACCTGATTGAGAACAATGAGCTGCGGATCTGCTGAGCTGGTTTACGGCCCTCACATATACGACCCATTGGGGTCCTCAGGGGCCCAGCTGTGTTTGCTGAGCGGCCCTCCAGCAGCATTGTTATGTGAGGAGGCTTTTCTCACACTCATTGTGTGCTAATGATGCCTTTAAACACAAGCGGGCCCTTCACAGAAACACACGACGCTATAAAAGCTGAGAGTTTTCCTGCATCTCAATTCTGTTAGTTTGCATTTTAAGACCAGTTCTGCGTGACTTCATCCGTCTGAGCAAATGATGAGTACAGATGATGTTAAAAACGCTTTTGTTTCATATTTCATCTGGTTCATTCATCACCCTGGAAATGGAAGGTCAAGTCAAGCACAATGCATTGTGGGATACAGCGTTTAAGGCGTGTGTAGTTTAGTGAATGTTGCTCATCGGAGTGCTGATATACTGTTACACTTCTGTTCAAATGTTGAATTAGATCGTATTCATTTATTTACATATTTTTCCCATTTAATATCTAAATGAATAATTATTATTTACTACATATTGTACTAAAAATACATTTTGGGATTTATATTATATTTAATTTGTAATAAATTATTTATGTGTGTATGTGTGTATAGATACCGATATAACAGATATAACAAATATTTAATTATGTTTATAATGGAATATACTTTTAATACAATAGTATTAGTATTTCAAAATATTAATTAAATATATTACACTTTTTTAACATATTTGATATTTAACATATCAATTTTGTCGTGTTTACTGTATATTGTGTTGGAAATACATTGTGGGAGACGTTATAATTTACTGTAAAGCACTGGAGTAGTGTGTTTTATCACACAAGTATTCTGTGCATGAACACTTCAGAGACAGTATTGTGAACACAGTCAGACTCTGAGAGCACGTGACTAACCTCAATGACCTGCTTGGAGTCCAACCTGAAGTTGAAGTCGCCGAAGATGAAGTAGGGCAGCCGCTCGAAGCGCTGATCCGTGATCCTGTGGAGAGATTGAGACACGCTCGGTCACTGATCATCAGTGCAGGAGCCCCACCTAGTGGACGAGTGAGCGGCAGATGATTGACAGCTGACCGCTGATGTCACTCATACACCGGTGAGGATCTGATCTACTCAGCAGAGTTCATGATTATTAATTAAGTGCAGAGCTCCAGATTCATGCACCTGCAGGTCTCAGCAACGTCTTATAAAACGCACCTTAAACGAGGGATAATTAACTCCCACAGCAAATAATTTACTTGAGCAAGTGATGAAGAATTAGGCTGAGCCGGACGAGTGTGTGTGTGTGTGTGTGTGTGTGTGTGTGGATTAATGGAAGGAGGATGCTAGCCCGGCTAATCGTTGGAATAAATCTCAGCTCACTCCCAACACCTAATAACAATGTATTTATAGCCCTGTAAAAGAGAAGCCTCTCCGTACTCATAAAACACACACTTTTACATCTCTGACGCTTCACTGGCACTCAAACTCCAGATCTACTTCACATGAGCTCTAACACACAGATGATGATGGGATCTGACAGACATGATCGATATACCTCACATCTTCAAATCCATAAGACACACACACACACACATATATATATACACAAATATAATAAAAACAATAACTACATTTTCCTTTTTTTTTTTTAATGTTGCATTCCAAGTAATATCAAACAAACTGCAGCTGGGCTGTTTTTAGAGTTAATGATTGTAATCTCCTCAGACGATGTACGGATGTGATTACACACTCCCAAATATAAAACGCTTTACCGCTCTCATAAGGTGCTTTTTCAGCTAATTTGAAAAAGGAATAAATAAGTTTTTTTTTCTTTACAGGTCACATGGTGTATGGAAAAAAATCATATGATCATTATGATGTTTATTTCAGCTACATGACGCTCGTTTCTGAAGTATCCCTCTGTGCTGCTTCTGTAAAGATACACACGTACTCCGCTGAATAAATATATCCAAAATCCTTTGCCATGACTTTTCACAAGAGGCAGAAGGTTACATTTCAGTCACAATGCACTGGTTAATGGAAACACTGCCATTTATAAAACATCACCAAAGTTTTGCGTAAATCTGTAATGGAAACACAGCTATTGTAACGAGCAAGGTTCCATGAAGACGTTTCAGCTTTTATTTTTCTTTTACAACCCAAAGAAGAAGATTTCAGTCAGCTCTGACGAAACTCCGCTCAGCTAGCGCGTCCTTTCAAAGTCAAAGTAGCCTTGTCACCTGACCGGAATACAGTGTCCTGATTCGCTAAAATGGACTTGTCTTCTGTTCAGAAAATCACCATGCCTGGAAAGTTGACAGTAGCCAGGTTTCCATCCAAGGAGTTTTTGCAAAAAAATATTTAGCGCTTCAAATTTTTTACTGATATAGCTGATGGAAATGCTAATTATCGATACAATTTTCAAATGTCGACACAGTATTTTTTCCGTTTAACTTAAATAAATAATAATAAATTCTATGTTGATACTTCAAATGTCAAAAAAAAATAGTTTGGCTTTAACGCAAATAAATGCAGTGTCACATCACAGAATTATCCTATCACGGTGTTGCTCGCATCAAAGCACAGCAGCCTATGCCTCTTTTTAATACTTTCAGAGTTAAATTTATTAGGCCTAATTGAGTTTAAAATATAGCTGTCGAGTTAGTAGTTTAACACCTTATTGAGCGCGGCGCCGGCAGGATCGCTTTATCGCTTAACTCTTATCAAAGTGGAAAAAGTTTAACATACTCGTTCATCAATAAGATGTAATTCAAAACTATTCTAAATATTTATTTTATTTGTGTACGGTCACAACTGAAATTCTCCATATAGGCTTCTACTTGTTGCATTTGTTTTCTTTCGTTTTGTTAATTTATTATTTATTTACAAAAAATATGTATTTGGCATATAGACCTTTTTTTAATTTCTAGCTTATGTTTGTCCCTGTTCGCACACGCTCTGTGTGTGATGTGATGTTTATGCTGCTTTTTGAACTAATAAATAAAATGAATCCCTGGAAACAAATTAAGCTATTGTTAATGGGTCATAACCACGTATCAATTCAAATTTAATTCCATTGTAATTTAGCATAATCTTATCGGTTAATAGCTAATGGCTAAACGGGAAAATTACCTCTTCCTGTCAAGAGAAGGCCAACAACAGCCAATCAACAGCCAGTCAGACAACGAGCAGCCAATCAATACAGGGTTTGGCCATCAGCCAATAGCATTTCTGAACACAACAAGCGTATGTTTGGGCCCGCCCCCTGACTGTGCGTGTCTAAATCTGCGTGTAGACATTACTCAGGTGGGTTCTGCTCTGTCCTAACAGACTGTGCTGTATATGTGTGCACACAAACACATATTTCGTTGCCATTTCCTCAGGTTTTAATTCCGTGTTAATTCACTTGTGTGCTGTGTTCATGAGCTGGCGCCGTTTTGTCCCACTTTTGACACCATTCTGTGCCGCCTCCCTGGAGCTGGACAGGGCTGGGAATTACAGCTATACATTACAGTAAGATCACCTCAGTACACATATATATGGTCTGCACATAGTATGACCTATTAAATATAACTATACAAAATAAGAATAGTCTAGTCAAGAATAGTAAAAAGTACTAATTAAAAAAATAAATACTAAAGTTTGTTTATAATTATTTGTAAAAAATTTATTTCAAATGACAGAAGAGGATCAAAGGGTTAACCCTTTATCAGGCAAGGAACTATATTTGGTAACTTAATCGATCATTCATTAGAGCGATCTCGTGCCTTTCCGTGAGCTCGTGTAAGCGCATGGATTTCTTCCAGCCAATCAGCAGAAATCCGTCTACGTCACAGATGGAAACACCGTGGCATTTGACCAATCAGGAGTTGCCCGGGGCGTTTCAAACATCAGCGTACTTCTGGAGTTTGAAAAGTATGCTTTAACACTCATACCTACTCTCACAAAAATATAAATAGCATTGAAACATTTCTATGATCATATTTGATCATACACCCTAGTCAGGTAACTGCCTGTATGTCTATATTTAGACATACGCCCGGTGCGGGATTTGTTTTATGTATATACAAATAATGCATTAAAATAGTAAGTAACGTTGACACATGTTTGTGTAACATTATGCAGTGATTCAGTGGGAAATTTATTAAAATGATCAAGCCATAAATAGTGAAATATAACGTTTGACTTAAAAGATTTTATTGATTTATTACTTTTAACCCAGTTTATATTATTATGGCATACATTGGTGTTTATTTTTACTGTGAGCCTTATTACTGCT
>JAUMHP010000063.1:22079733-22101222 GCA_032361065.1 Enteromius trimaculatus
CAGTGGCCCATCCGCCAGCTGAGGAAATTGTTTTGTTTTTACTCTTCATTTTGCATCTTAGTAAATGCATCTTGATTTAAAGGCGCAGCATTAAACGCCTTGACAATGAATTTAAGATCTTTCAGACCTTTTGGGCTTTAATTTGTGGAACGGTGATTTTTTTAAGGGCCCTCAGAAGCCCTGATTAGAAGCGGCGAGCTGACTCCAAAAGCGCTGAGCGAGTGGTGCGAGGCGAGTGCTGGATCAAACATGGCTGCAGCGGTTAGGTCGTGTGATAACGGATCGCTAACAGCAGCCCAAAGCGTCCAAACAGCGCTGTGTAATAGGATTCCTTTAGCGAGGCAGATGGATGGCGAATCCGGGCGGTTTCATCTACTAAAAGACGGCATAAATCACAGGATGAAGCCGAGGTTATCGCCAGCCTGCCCGCCTCATGAGAAACCTGCATTAAAGCATTAGTGAAATTAATTCATCTTTCATAAGAGGCCGGAGCCGTATCTGTGATCTACGATAACAAGCAATTTCTCACTACTGAGAAAGCCCTTGATAGACTACACAAATCTGCTGCTTTAAACGGCCCAACATTATGTGGAGTGCTGCTCTCCGGAGATTCACGAGCGCGTAAATCAATGCATCGCAAACTTTTCTCTTTCTGTTTTCTCTCTGCTTCTGTAAACGTGGTTGTTTTCTCATCAGGAGGAAGCCTGGAGATCGGTGGCGGCGCGTGAAAGGCCAGAGCGCTGTTTCTGCATGTGTTTGCCGAAGCGTGAGAGACGGATGGGTGCCGCGGATCCCACTGACACCAGCGCTTTATTACTACATCAGCTCTACAGAACACAGATATGAAGCACTGCAAGCAGGAAATCACCGGATCACCTTCACCAACAACATACACTACATCAACACTCAGCTCTACAAGATTTCATTACTAACTATATTGTGCTTAATTAGAATAAATAACACGCATACATATATATACACAGTAGTGCTGTCAAACGATTAATCTGATCCAAAATAAACGTTTTGTTTACCTAACTCAGGTGTGCTGAGTGTGTGTTTATATTTATTATGTACACGTAAATACATGCATGTATATATTCAATAAAAAAGTGTTATGTTCATATATGTATATATACACACACACACAATATAAATTATATACATGTACATATTTTCTAAATGTATACTGTATGTGTGTGTATTTCTATATACATAACAGATATACACTAATATAAATACACACATGTACATTTTTTAATATTTTCTTCTGAGGACTGATCAGAGCGTTTTGTTTTGTAAACAAGGCACAGAAAATGATTTCATCATGTTGTCAGAACACACACTAGCGAGGGGCGCTGATACCACTTCCTGTGCAGTGACATTAACCAATCATAACAGAAAAGCCTTAAAGGACCCGCACCCAAAAACAGACAGGGTCAGAATGAGGGTTGAGAAAGATTTCTTCACATGCACATGAGTAAATCCATATCATGACCCCTTTGAATACATTATTTTCCGTTCCTTTTATTTTGTTGTTGCGTTTGAATTTTTAAGCGATTTAAAAGAACGATACTGTGAACTGTGAATGAAGTGTGAAGCTGACATCTCTGATACACTCTCACACACCTCAGGGAAGTAGTCTTGAGGAAACTTCTCTTTCTCCAGCATGGCTGTGTTTGGCAGAGCGTCCGAACACACCTCCTTCCCGACCAGCTTCCTGAACTTCTTGGCTGTGTGAAGGAAATAAAACAGCACTGATTAACATGCAAACATGTTCAGAGACTCTCATTAGAGCACGAGAGCTCAAGGCAACTGCGCCACCTACTGCTCACACATACACACACACACACACACACACCAGAACTGACTTCTGAGTTTGTGTGCAATTCTCATGATGCTGACAGATGAATAGCACTACACTAAGCTATAGTGTAAAATCTAATATATTTACATGTATATCAGCATCCTTTAAACAAACATAAAAACAAAAGGAAAATGAGCTCACATGCAAAAATAAATAAAGTTAATCAAATATATTATTATACATAATATTTATTTATCTGTTTGTTTTTATGTATTTAATTGTATTTTTATTGTTTTATTTTTTTATTTTAACTACAATGCATCTAGATGCTTGGTTTTTTTTTGACACGTACAGATGATTACCATCGCAAAAACCTTTACTTTTATTTATATAAATAATTTTATTTATATTTACTTAAATGGATTTATTTTATTTTACTAAATGAAATGCATTAGGATGCTCTACTTGAATTTATATTTGAGCTTCTGTGTGATTACACCACAATAATTATTTGGTATCTTTATATCATATCAATGAATTACTCAAATTAATCAGCATCATTTATCAATTACTAACATGTTGAAAAGCTTTAGTTTTTGGTGGAAACGCACGTCGCTGTAATAACACAAGTTTCCCCAGTTTCTTCTCCTGTGGTTTTGCGGTGAAATATGATTCATTCAGGTTTTGTCCCTGCATGATGAGTTTGATGGAGAGCGTGATTACGGCCATCATGTGAGAGATATCGTGGTCTTTAAGAGCTCGGGGTTTGAGCAGGGCTGAAGGGTCCGGCGGGGGCTAATGCTCACACCGCTGTAATGGGAGTGGCTTTAATTAGTGTGACCGTCGGGACACGCGACCTCTGACCCCTACCGCTGATGAGGTCACCGCTAACTGTCCAATAGCATGAGTGCACTATTACCACAGGCTGAAATCTCATGAATTAAATCCTAATATTAATAAGCATTACTGTTTCCTATCGGTAACTCCATTTTAGCATGTTTTATGGCTTCTGAAACAACCTTGACCGCTCTGGATCTGATGGGATTGACGACACGCCGTATTAAAAGGACACACGTACCTTTGAAATCAAACTGCTGGATGTTTTTCAAGGATTCGTGGATGAAGTAGCAACACCCCAGAGCCTGAAAGACAGAGAGAGAGAGAGAAATTACTCGATGATGTGGCTGGCCGATATATATATATATATATATATATATAGGTATTTTTATTGGTATTCAGTAATCTTTCATTTCAGCAACTGTTTTGCGTGTGTTTTTATCAAAGTTCCAAGATATCGACATAAACTAATTTCAGTCGACCTGAACTTATTAAAGAACCAAATATATCTAAATACATCATAATGCATCCGCTTTTGATTGGATTTTAGAAACTTTTTTTTACAACTTTAAATAAACTGTTATACATATATCGATCATTGACCATTAGATATCACCCAATAAAATCCATAACAACCACAAGATCTTCAAGCATCTAACACGCATTTATTTCCTGCACTTGTTATACATGTGTCTTTACAATTAGTTGTAATTACATTATTAGATTTATAGATAATGTGAATAATCCATACAGTTTAACCACTTAGCAAAAATACACCTAAATCAATTTAAATTTCAATATTTCATATTTTTATTAAATATTGTGAGATCAAATCAGTCAAGATATCAGCCATCAGTCAACCACTACTTAGCAAAGTATCAAAAATGCATATAAATACCATTTTTTTTTAAATAGATTTAATTTCAGCAAATGTTATGCATGTGATTTTTCACTTTTTATCTGCTTTATAACACCATCAGCTGCCAAGATATCGGTAACAAAAAAGCATTGGTCAACGACTACTTCGTAAAGTACTAAATACATCATATTAAACTTATTTTGCTTACATTTCAGAATTATGTAGCCTATGTGTTTGTACTACTTCCTTAATTAAATATTCTGATGTCATATCAGCTGCCAAGATATCGGCATTAAAAACCCTTATCAGTCGACCACTACTACAAATACATCTAAACCCAGCTGAAATGAGCACTTTCATTCCTGTCGGGTCAATAATGCATCATTGTAGTGAGATTTCTCGGCAGATACGGTTCGCAGAATATCAAGTGACGTCAGTCGTGTTTCATAAGTTCATGTGTTTATGTAAAACCCAACAGCACAAAAGAGCACAAACTTGCTCTTATGAATATGAAGGAAAGGCCTCTTTTCTTATGTAACGAGTTCACAGTGCTCAAATATAACATGTAAATTATAGCCAGAGCCGATTCTGTCAAAGCGCTCGATCTGAGCCGCTCAAAGCAGCACAGTCAGAGTTTAGCATGACCAAAGATTTACTTCAATAGGATTATATTCTTAATTTTTACTGAACAATCAGACGGTTTCTGTGTCTGTCGACGGCCCAAACAAACGGAGCCCGCGGGCGTAAGGCGCCGGGGATTTGATGCGGTTCACAGTTCACTAACTGCTTTTCTGAGGGGCTTTTGCACCTCCAGTCCTCAAGTTGGCCTAAAAAGAGCAAAACCTGCTTCCTGTCCGCTCGAGGCTCAATGCAGCAGCCCAAAACTGAGGCTAAAGCCCTCAATAGTGTCTAAAGACGCGGAGAGACGCTCAGGAGTCATGGGAGACGGACGTCCCGGCATCAGCGAATACAAACGCTCAGAGAATACAGTTAGGAAGCAAGAAAAGAGCACAATAGAACTGGTTAGAGACGGACTGAATGGCCATCTGACGCTCTCAGGTTCTCTCTGCTTCACTGATCTTCACACACATGCAGGATCCGAGTCCAAAACCAACACTCGCCAACACCCGACCCACAGTAAAAACCGGCTCGGAGAGTAAACGGGTTACGTGCCAGCTGACTGGTGACTTCATTAGGACCTGCGAGAGAAACTCATCAGGGCTGCATTTGGTCAAAAATACAGTAAAAAATGTGTTCTGTGTGGATCTGTGTTAAAGTGATGTTCAGCATCATTATGATCTTCAGAAATCAGAATAATATACTGATGGAAACCGGATTAGAGTTTATTTTTCAGGATTCATACATAATAAAGTCATTATTTACATTTCTTCCATTATAAATGCCTTTACTGTCACTTTTCATCAATTGAATGCATGCTTGATGAATAAAAGTATTTAATTAATTAATTTACTTCATTACCCCAAACCCCAAACAGTAATGAATCACAACAGTAAATATATTCCCTTCAGGACTAGCCAATGATTTACATACAAATATGATCAGTACGTCAAGTCAACAAATGTTTTTTATTCAAACGTCTAAATTCATTTCATCGTTTCATGAGATTTTTCCCCGTCAGTTTAATATAATGGAAGTTTGACTTGTTCAGCTAATTTGATTAAACTTCGTTAGCAGCAGCAGCCAAACTTGACTTAAGTAGAAGTAAGAAAATATTTTGTGTGTGTTATTTCTTATTGACAGCTATTCCTGCATCTGATTTAAATAAACTCATCTGATATAAACGGCTGTTTTTTGGGTCATAAAGAGTGTGTGTGGATGAGGAGGATGATGAAGATGATGGTGCTGGACTGGCACTGAAGGACTGTGGGCACAGAAGCCCTCCTGCATTATTTATGAGCGCCGCGCGGCTCATCTTGAGATTAAACATTTGCTGATTTGTCAAAAGCACAAACAGAAGGTCCCGCTCACCCTAGCGTTCACATTTAATTGATGAGAACATTCCCGGCGCGACCCGGTGGCCCGGCGACGAGAGGAAGAGAGACGCAGAGATGAAGGTCAGCTTCCAGGAAAGGCTTCTGTTTATTTCTGTTTGCTTTAGTTTATGTGCCGTTTCACCTCAAACTGAGACGGAGACGCCCATTCCACAAACCAACTGTATGAAACCGCAGCCGATCAATACAAAACACATTCATTCAGCAAACGACTCCATTCAGAGGAGCCCCGTTACACCTGCTCGGCACAACAGCAGCGATAAACACATGGGTAGTTGAGAATCTAACTAACATTAACCCTTATTGTGTCTGGTTTACCTTCATGACGTCACAGTGCTCCAGTAGTTGAAGACACTGCATCTGTGCAAACTAAAATTAAACCCTATATACAACTAGTGTGATTAATCACATTCAAAATTATTGACAAATATGTTTTTGTTTACATAATGTGTGTATATATTCTGTGTATATTTGCATATTTACTTTATGTATATATTTTATAATATAATATATAAAACTTAAATTTTTCCTATATATATATATATAAATAACTGAAATGAAACTAAATAAATATTTAAACTAGCCACCAAGGCAATATTTCTCATTTAAATTCATAAAGCAATATTCTAACTTGTAATAAATGAACTAAAATAGCTAAAATAAAATAAGTTTTCATTTTATTTTTTAAATATACACATTTAAAGAAAAATAAAAAATTTAACTGGTTAAAATAATGCTGATTCCAAATATTAATACAAGGATAATCATATATCAATTATACTAAAATAATAATGTATGCAAATAGGCCCTAGATGAACAAAAACACAAAATCTGCAATTTTACAATTAGATCCAATGACTTATTATTAATGCACTAATGAACTACGTTATCTAATAAAAATGAAGCTTTATTGTTATTTGATGTTTTATCGATCAACAGTAAATAAGGGCATCTTTGATTGCTCTACTGCTTTTGAATAACCTTCAGTAACGTTACACTAACAGTTTATCGCCCAAAGCGCATTCATGTGCAGTAAAATATGAAGTATATAAAAATGTGACTCGACGGCTCTTAGAATAACGTCTCTGATCTGTTGAGATTATGAAGTTATGACCAGTGTCTGCTGTACTTCTTCAGATAATCACGACAGCTCAGAATAAACCATAAACACAGCATCATCATCATAATTCCACACACAAGCTCCAATGAATATTTAACGTCAGAGTTCAAGCCTGCCTCCTCCTGAGCTCTTCATGAAGAAGCTATTATATTAGCGGCCCGCAATTAATCCATTTGTCCCACGCAGTGACAGGGTCCAAATATTAATTGGAGCCGGACGGCGCTGACAGGAATCTCTTATCTTTTAAGTGGCGCTTTACAATGGCCAGTGTCAAGTGTATGTTTGTCACGTCCAGCGTTATTGATTACCTGCCAGATTCGCTCCAAATAATTAAAAGTGTATTTTACATATTTATAAAGCGGACTGTCATGGGCGCTACTTAATTTTCCATTAGTAAAATGCACTCTGTTAAGTGCGCGGCGCAGGCCGGACGAGGAAATGAGTAATCGCCGTAATTGCAGACAGAAAGACAATAAGCCAGCCATAAAGGCAGATTTTATTGGTCGCTCTGACAGAGAAGGTCTCTAACCCAGGTTTGGACCGGACCGAACAGAACCAGGACGATACAACATACTCTACACAGGGTTATTACAGCTAAAATAATACAAAAAACTATATTAAATATTAAAATCTATATTAAAAAAAATTAATTAAATAACGTTATACATAACAAAATATTTTAAAAATTAACGTTTCAATTTAATACTTATATACATATATTTTTACAAACTATATAAAACATTTTTAAAAATGTTTTTTTTTTTACAAAATTTTATAGAGAGAGAGAAACAGGTATTTATGTTTAACCAACATGTACAAATAAACTTAATTTAAAAAATAAAATAAAATTTAAAAAGTTTACAAAAAAGGTTTAATTTCCACTATTTATGCAATTAAGCAACAACATCTAATTCATTAAAAATGTATTAAAACTATCCATACTCATCACATATATATTTTTATATTTTTAATAAAAAGTGAGAAATGTAAAATTAAAGTGAAAACCGAAAATATTCAAATTAAATAAAAAATACTAAAAAAAAAATATAGTAGTTAATATATACTAAAGCAACACTTAAGAATTCAAATATTTATTAAAATCTAATTTTTGTAGTTAAAATTTACTTACTAAAGCAACCTCAATGAATGAAATAAAAATGTATTTTAACATTTTAATTAATATTTAATAAAATTAAAATCTAAAAAGTGAAAACAGAAAATATTAAAATCTAATTTAAAATATGAACTATTTGAGCTAGTTTCCACCATTTCATTTTTACATTTATTTTAAATGTATTTAGAACTACATCACACAGATTTTCATCATACTTCAGCACACCTTTTTAAAGAAACATATAAAGATGAAATTTAAGTCAAAATAATCAAAAACAGTAGCAGAACTAACGGTTATGAAAACATCCTGTGAATATTTCCTGCGGTCTTTAATCGATAGGCAGTTTCCCTGTAAGATCTGCAGCAGACTACATGAAGCACAGAGAAACCATGAATCACAGACAATATCTGCACTGAAATAACATCATCGCTGGAGTAAAGCGCTGCTGAAGGCCTTCAGACGAGACACGGGCTGAGCTCCGCCGCACGAATCCACTGACCTTTCATGGATTTTTTGCAGTGGCTTTGAAAAATGAGCCATAAAGCAAACATAAAAGTGGTCATTTTTCCACAGCGGTCAGACCTTGATTCCTGTGAGAGTGTGACCGGCGTGTGTGAGGATGGGCCTCCCGACGCTCATCATGTGTGAAGAGAGCCGTCACGCACGTGTGTGTGTGTGTGTGTGTGCGTGTGTGAGAGAGCACAGCGCTTCACATTCAGACACACCTACTTCAAGTGAAGATGTCATATCTAGCAGATATTCATATAAACACATGGCTTCTCGGGCCCCTGATGGATCGGCCCCACAGATAAGAGCCAGTAAAGACCCTTTTAATGATTATCCAGTCAGAAACACACAAAGAAGAAAACCACCAACACTGAGACCTGGACTGGACCGGTGTGTCTACAGCGTGCTGGACTTTCTGGGGGTTTTACAAAATTGTCTGAAAACAAGCACTTTCCCAGAGTTCAAGAATTCACAAAGCCAAACCAGTCAGAAACAAGCAGAAAATTGAGTAAATTAAATAAGTAATCAAATAAATAATTAAATATGTAAATGCACAAAACTATTAAACAAGTAAATAAATATATAAACAGACTTCATTTAAAAATATTTTAAATCAAAGAACATGAAAATCTTATATTTCATCCTGAAATGAAGGGAAAACAATAAAGTTCTCATGAAGACAAATAAGTGAAGAAATAATTACACAAGAAAATAAACAACCCATTTTAATACATTATATTAATATTATCAATATTACATTACATTATTTATGGGTAAAATCTATTTTTATTTTAGTTTATATTAAAAAAAAATAATAATAAAAAATAGTTGACAACATGTATTCAAAAACAGTGTTCAAAGACAAAGCTAAATAAATACATAGATAGAATGATAGAAAAAGACAGATAGAAAGAGTCTTTAGTAGATCCTCTTTGAAAGTAGAAAGTAGGGTTGGGCCGATATGCTGAGCAGCAGCAACCAGCTCGCGACAAAACACACTTAATCTATGGCAGCAAATCTATTCCATTAATACGTGAGCGCACCACGGATGCTGGCGAGTGCGGTAATTCATTTCCGTGAGAGGAAAACAGATGTACATGCGCAGAAACTGGGCCCGCGAGCTCATTTCAAACCCTCGCGGGGTCATCCACGCACAATTCAAGCACTCACACGCGATCATTCCTGCACTCGATCTCCTCTCACCTGCTCGCGCGAACACTTATTTTTGTCAGTCGTGGGGCGGGGCTTGGTGTTTTAGTTACCGCTAAACATCCCCCCACAACAACAGCTGCCTACGTCGACGATGCCATCACCCATCGCAATGTTGCACATTAGACATCGTACAATGCCAAATTGGTCGACATCGCCCAACCCTAGTAGAAAGTAGATCATCTTACGTTTCATCCTAAAATACTGAACAAATTTAAAGATTTTTTACAGTTTTTATAAAGTCTGGAGTAAATTTATAACCAAAAATAAAAAAATGACCAGATAAGCTGAGAATAATCCCTGAAACGCTTTCCTGAAGTTGAAATAAAGTAGTGTGGGAGCTCCTGAACTGAAGGAACAGACATTAACACACATTAAAGTTCATTACTATGAAGACGGCGGCGGCTCCGTGTCGCTCTGTTTGAAGTGTCTTCGGCTGCTGCTTTCATTATTTTAAGATCTTCCTTCAATGATTGATCTCCAAACCGCTGATTGCATTTCCCATTTTTGCAGAAAACGTTACGGATAGATCTAAACAAAGCGTAATTGGCCGATCCGGAGCTGCCAACGATCCGGTCCGTTCTCAAGGTTGGCCGCCTCGCT
Source organism: Enteromius trimaculatus (assembly GCA_032361065.1). NCBI lineage: Eukaryota > Metazoa > Chordata > Actinopteri > Cypriniformes > Cyprinidae > Enteromius > Enteromius trimaculatus. Next base: position 22,089,799 of record JAUMHP010000063.1, read on the forward strand.
GGGGAAATATCGTGCATTAATTTCATTTAGCCTCCTCCCGACATCCAGCGCTGGAACTTAATTAAATTGCTTGTCCATTGTGTTCATCCACTTACAAAGTTAATGATATTGTGCGGCGGATTAAAGAGCATTTTATAAAGCGCGCTGGATGAGAGCTGGCAGACTCTACAAGGGCCGCTTGAACCCGTCTATCCCCGGGGCCCGATGCTCCTGTAATTAGCGGTGAAATGGATGCTTCCGTTTGCCAAACTCCTGCCAAGATCATCATAGCGCTGCGGAGCCTCTAACCCGGCCGCTCACCGCGTCTAACGCAATAAAACCATCACGCCAATGACATTCAACAACAACAGAGTCACAGGAACACAGAGGAGCACGGAAGAACACCATCAGAAGTGAGATATGGACTCGTGTCGGTCAATATTACAAATAAAGTAAAATAAAAAATTATTTCATGTACATGCACTGTGATTATTAAAATTGTATTCAACCCATCAAGAAAATGGCCAAAAGGGAAAAAAAAGGAAGCCAGAAAAAAAAAACATAATTAGGGAAAAATTTTAAATTTTATAGGGCCCTGAAAACATAATTTTTGTTCAACTTTTTTGTTCAAATGTTTTCAGTTTGAGATTAGTTTCAGTTTCATAATTTCAACTACTGATACATGCTTTTGATTATGACAATTATATAAAAATAATGGAAAATCATAATCCAGAAAAATTCCAAACAAACAAACAATTTCATAAAGACATAAACATTTTATTTTTGTTAAAAGAACACAACACTTTAAAAAAAAACAAAAAAAAAACAGTTTTTGCTGTTTTTGACTCCATTCAGATGATCTCTGTGTCTGATGGAGCACTTTTAGCATAGCTTAGCATAGATCATTGAATCTGATTAGACCGCTAGCATCTCGCTCAAAACTGACGTTTCTACAATTTAAACCTAGTTAAAGCTTGACTCTTCTGTATTCAGCTCTTCCTTCAACACCATCATCCCATCACTCAAATATGCAGGTATACAGGTATGTAATCCAGTTATTCAATCCAAATACAATTTATTGTTGGAATTCTTTTTGTAATTTGTCTTGAATCTCAAAGCGTAACCTATTCAATCTAGCATCTGCACGCAAGCCTTCTGTTGCATGACCAAATGTAATATTTCTTATACAAAATGTGAGAAGGGTTGTATATTTTATAGTGGCGCGACATATTTTACAAATTCCTCTTTCTACATAATGAAAGTATAGTATGTCTACTAATAATTAAAAAGAAATAAATCGTGTTTTACCGATGCAGATACGATAGAAACGATGCATCCCGATACAACTGCCAATTTGTATCCGATGCACACATTTTAAACCGATGCTACAGAGCACTCAGCACCAGAACGACCAGACACAGTTTCTTCCTCCAGGCTGTCCAGGTCATGAACACTTAATAACATTGTCATCTTTGCACACACATGTACAAACTCTTCACACCTGCTCTTACATAAATAGTCTATTTTATTTATTGTGTTTTTGTGCTACTTGCGCACTTCTTTGTATATTTGTACACTGTTTTGTATATTTGTATATTATTCTTTTCATTACCTGTGTCTTGTCCTGTCACTGTCATTCTGTTGCACTGCAGAGCTTTGTCACAAAAATTAATTCCTCGTATGTGTAAACACACCTGGCAATAAAGCCTATTCTGATTCTGAAAAGTTGTGATTTTCTACACTCTCATTCTGGAGTAATAATCAAGGAACTTAGGCAAGCATTGTCAGGCTCTGTGTGATATCCCACGGTTCCTTCATTATTAATGAGAGTATAGTCCCTAACCATATCGCCTAGAAAATCACAACCTTTCATTTTCCGTCAGTTGGAAAATTAACTTATTTTCATAAGAAGTGGAGTGGTCCTTTAACCTGTTAAAGGTGCTAAAATTGTGTGCGTTTCATAATTTGACATGTCAAATGTTTGTCAATAACTGAAATGTAATGTAATAACTAAAGAGGAAGTTGAGAAAAATTAAACGCTTAAGCCAGGACTAGGCCTTAGTTAACTGAAGACATTTACATAACTTTTACAAAAATGCCTTACAGCTGTGCGTCCTGACCCAGAACAATAACACTGATATATTGAAGATACGTCAGAGCAAGATCACTTCAGCTGAGAGCACTCAAACATGCATTTCAGTCTGACACTAGCTTAACCCTCGTCTGTGAAACAAGAAGAAATGGAAACAAAAGACAGAATTCAAAAAATAAATAAATAAAAGTGAATGTTTTTTGTTGTTGAGAAGAAAATCAAAAGGTATTTCACGAGACTCCACCTCCTTCGAAGCCACACACTCGTCCGGTCTGAATAATACATTTGTGGTGGGTCGGATCTCACATGATCAGGTTAAGAGAAGCTTCAGTCGTCTCTCTGCAACTTTATTGGACTAATTTCTGGCCTGACGTCTCGAAGACCCGAGACATTAAACGTCTCATTTATATTCTGCTTTGTTAATATACCACGATCTGTCAGAGAAAATAAAAATCAGCGCTTTTCTTGAACGCAGTACCTCCAGCTTCTTCTCGTACGGCGTGGCACGAACTAAACGGATTCGATTAGCAAAGTGTATTTGCTGGAAAACGCAATGTTTTAAAGCATCCCAGAAGTGCTTTATTCGTACATGCAACTTTCCCTACGACTCTATTTTCATAAAGATGCATGAGCGAAGAGGTTCCCATTGTTTTCCTCCGGGCTCCTGAAGTGAACATGTTGTGCTCGGCTAATCGCATCATCTTCTGAACGGCCACGTACATGATAAACATTGTCCGCGTTATTAGATTTGCACACAAAAAACGTCAAAGCCCAGCAATTCAGGCCTCCATTACTAATTAAACCATGCACCATCATTTCATTGTTTCAGATGCCAATGATAAAATGCCTTAATACACTTATGCTCATTAATGTAAATCATATTCCACTATAGATGTCCAATAATTAAAAAGAATATTTCTCCGTTTTAAAAGGTATGCTCATTAGATAGAGACTCTCTCAGAGTGGATCGCTCCACAGAACGATCGATTTCTCTTTATTCCCCACGCATGAAAATATTGTTAATGTTGACGTTGAATGTTCATCAATCTAGATTATCGTGCTCTTTAATATCTGCCCGGTTCCTGTGATCGTTCTTTATGCATCTGATTGGATTATGAGCGTTCGGCAGATATGATTGGATGTGACGGAGCCGAGTCGCACAAAAGAGACACAAGGACACCAACTCTAACCAACTTCTACTTCTAATCTGCTTTAGCAGCCGCACACATCACGTCATTTTCACCGTGAGAGCAGAGTCCGGCCGCGGCGTTAGGAATGACTGCTGAAATACACGAACCGACTTTACTAGCATGAAGGAAAGGGTAATGATGTGGAAATGAAATGAACAAATGAAAAAGACTGCTCCTTTAGATTATTATAACTATTACTGTAACTAGAAAAGCAAAGATGTTCACTTAAAGCTCTGCTTGAGAGAAAATATTAAAGGTTTGAAAATGTATAGATTTTACAGACAAATAAAGTGATATATGTACTGTGAAAAGAAAATGATAAATAAATCCAGTAGATAAATAAAACAATACTATAGCATTATATAAATAACACTTAATAAAACATTAAAAAGATAAAGATAGTAAAAGTAAAGATACGGTAAATAAATGACTAAATACTACTTTTTAAAGATTTTAAAGTTCACACATTTATAGGCTTTATGGACAAAAAGAACAGAGACAGATATTTACTATGTACAAATATACAGACAATGAACAACAGAGTAAAGAAATAAAGACAATTAGTAAATCAATCCAGTAGGTTAATAAATCTGAAATAGATCAAATAAGTGCAGATGGAAGAAATACACATGCTAAGAAAGTCAATAAATAAAGATGTAAATAAAAAAAAGATCAAACAACTTTTTGACTTTTTCCTAGTTTTTTTGGGTGAGGGTAAATAAATATGTAAATAACAGTAAAGATGTAAATGAAGTAAAAGATTAAATAACTTTTGGATTAAATTAATTGACTCATTTGAATTAAATTGAACTGAGAAAATAAGTAAATAAATCCAGTAAATAAAAAATGATGTAAATAACAGTAAATAAACAAGTAATCAGATCGATTCAAATGAAGATAAATATTGAAAGGGAAACTGGTTTTTATTCCCCACTGACAGATATTAGTTTGTTTCTTAGAAAGGATGTCATTTGCTCATTTTTCAGGGATGTTTAGATAATTGCACGAAACAAGACAGAAATACAGAGGAAGATGCTCAAAGATTTCAATTTTTCTGATCCTTAATGTGTGGAAGGACTCGTCTCCAAAATATGACAACATGCTGGATTCCCAGTAAAATGAAAGTGCTTTAACGCTCGGAGCCTAAAGCTCGGTGTTTCTCGAGCAGAGAGCGTGAAGCCTGAGCTCCGGAGGATTCTTTGTCTTTATGTGAAAGCGACTGGCTGCCGATGATGTGTTATGTAAAGTGGCGGGATCCGCTGCATGCGGCTTAGTTACACCTCAGTGCATCGAGAGAGACGCTGGAGCGCAGGGAAACATTCTCACATCATCTCACCATGCCTGATTTGTGTAATAATAATCACAAGCAAAGGGCTTTTCACAACACAAACGCTGCTTCAGTTATCGGCCCAATCTGCATATCGGGACGTCCCATGAAAGAAGATCAAGAGCGCTGTTCGGAGGAAGAAACTCCAGCCAGGTTACGTTTGCAGAATAAAAGAGAACAGAGAGAGAGAGAGAGAGAGAGAGAGAGAGAGAAAGGATCTTGGGATTACAGCAGACAGAATCCAAGACTGACACAAACACACACAGACACTTCCTGTAACTTCCACACAGCTTCCTGTTCAAGAGCTGTGCACTATTCAGAATTCATTTAAAATGCTTTTCAAGTGTATCTGTTTTCTATCTAACTAACTCTATTATTCTCTTATTTAATTTACATTTTATTAATTTAGCAGACGTACACAATATTATATTTATTATTATAAACAGGGCGCTGAATATTTTATTTATTCATTTTTAATCATATATAAATAATAAATATTTGTTCATAATTTTGTAATATTTATTCGTTTATTTTTTCATTACTTTTATCTTGTAATTTTTTCTTCATTTTATTTCATTTGAAAAATCATTGACGTGTGTTGAGACACACAATCCACCAAAACAAAGTCTGGTTAAGATAGATTTAAAAAAAAAAAAATACATAAAATGTATTTAGTAATGTAGTAAAAAATACTGTATTATCATATTATATAATATAAGAGTTTTATTTGATTTGATTTTATTTATTATTTTACATATTTTATTGTTTTAAATTTAAGTCAAATCAATCAATCACCAACTAAAGAGAATATCTAAAACAAAACTCTCTCAGAGAAGTGTAAGATATCGTCTGGATCCAGCGGCTGACCTCCATAAAGAGTTCACGAGGGCTCATCTGGGTTTACAGTGACCAGTTCATTTGACAAATAAGTGTCTCAAGATTTACCAGTGAATGACCCACATCTCCTAAACCAAACACAGCTCATGGGAACGGCGAGAGACGGCCTTCATCTGCTCTCTGCTTGCACAAACGCACAGGAATGCAATTAAACGCTTAACATTAAGAGCGGAATCTAACTAAAGCAGCATAACATCCAATCTAATTACACAGGCCTTTAATGAGCTTCTAATTGGCCGATGGGCTCCGAACACAAGAGAAGCATTCAGAAAACACAGCATGTGGACTGAAGTTTCCTTTCTCTGTGATTAAAGTCCACTTGGACAGAATTAAACACTGAGATACGGTTATGTTAGCTTTATGGCTTTATGAGCGAGTCTTTCTGAAGTTTCTGGACCAGGTGCTCTGATGAAACGCGTTCAGAGCAGATAAACAGCGCTCTGTTCGTTCCTTTAGCGTCCATCACATGATTAATATCAGGCCGGGTCAAATCTCCACATGAACATCACAGATGAAGATGATGAACTCAAAGACCTTCAACAGCATTTTACTGAGGTTTCCAGACTAAAAACACATATTCTCATGATTTCTGACTCAAAGGCTCTCTTTCTCTTAACTCTGTATTCATCTATTCAACCTTCACGTGGCTCTCAAATAAAAATAAATCAATAACACTCACAAGAACAAAGAAGAAATTAAATACAAAGTAACAAAATAGTAACAAGTGACCAAAAAAACATAAAAATACATAAAAAAACTCAACAGGAAAGAAATTAACAACGGAAGGAAGGAAGGAAGAAAGAAAGAAAGTTAAAGAAAAGAAAGGAGGAGGAGGTGGTGTGTTAATTCTGTTAAGTGCTGGTTGTGGGTTACAGGTTGATGTAAATGTGCCACTGTTTAACTAAACTATACAAGAGTGAAAGAATAAACCAATCGGATAACAGCAGACGAGCTCAGGACACACAGAGCCTGCCAACCCCATTACTGTATTGAACAACATCCCACAATCCAGCAGGAGAAGCAGCAGCTCATCTGATGATGAAACACACACACATTACTGATAATGCCCTTTCATTAAAGCAGAGTATCCAGATGTTATAAACAGGTCAACAGCAGGACTAACCTCTGATGGACAGCTGCATTTATTGGATTTACAATGAAATATTATTCTAAAGTAAATCATCTGTGTTCTGTGTGAATGTGTGTTAAAGTGTATCTCTGTGATGTTCAGCATCAGTGTCACATGATCTTCAGAAATACACATCATAACACACTGATGAACACGCATTTCTGATTATCATCAGTGCTAAAAATAAATGAATACATAAATAAGTATTCTTTAGAGTACACATGATGCTGAACTGGAATTTTAGCTCAAGAAACCAAACAACAAAGGTTCTTAAAGCGGTTCTTTGGCTATTACTGTAATCATAGGTGAACTGCTTTAAGTGCTACATTGCATCTATGTAGAGCACCTTAACTACCATCACAGGTTCTTGATAGGTTCTCTACAGCACATGATTATCAGGCAAAGAACCACTTAGCAGTGCTGCATAGCACCTCCACCACTGAAGAAGCTCTTTTTGTATAATAATCATAGGTTTGATTCAATTTTTACATGCAGAATTGAATAGTCTCAGTTGACAGCTAACACACACACTCTCATCTTCAGGCTGTCTGGTGGGTCTCCATCCTCTGAAGCAATCAGATCAGTGAGAAAACCCCATTATGACTGGCGCTGAGTGAGAAATGGCCTGGAGCGAAGATAACGATTTCTCAGCAGCATTAAGCGCACGTACGTGACATATCCGTGCTGCTCACACTCGGCCGGGAGGATGCAGGCGCTCGGTCCGTCTGCGCTGTGTTTGGATTAGTCTGTGATGGGTCCCTGAAGATCCCTGCAGACGGCCCCATAGATATACACTTTAGCAGCGGAAAGGTCAGGCGTGCGGGACGCAGCAGGCAAACACGCATGAATCACGGGAGATTTGGTGCATGGCGGCGAATGAGTAACCCCGACACCCCATTATTTCCCCTGTTCTCCAGCAGCCCGGATTCATGCTGGCGCATGCCATCAGTTCATTAGGAGCAGATCCCATCACGCCACGCCGCTTTAATTCCAGCGCTCGCTCTGTGTGATCAATACTGCATCAGGGTCAATGAAAATGACAATCGGCCAGTAATTAAGAGCTTAATGTTTGATTCAGATGTGTCTGCTTATGTGTGTTTAAAGCAGCGGATGAAGTCTCTGCGTCTGACGGATCACGCTGATCTGATTTACACACACAAACCTGATTACACCGCTCTGAACCAGAGAAGACCCGCTGGAGTTTTCAGGATCAATCAGCTCTAAAACAGACTCACAGGAAAACTGATCTCTCTCAATATCTATCCATCTGAATATCCAAATCTCTCCGTCTCCATTTATATACAGTAGCCCACATTTGAAGGGGATCATAAAAGTTTATCGAAGTTGCCATAAGACAAGAAAAGGGTATTGTTTTTGTTTTTGGAGACCTGCTGACTACTGTGTGTGTATAGAGAATCAACATTCGAGGTGGATCAAAACCTTTCAAAGTTGTCCTAAGATTGCTTTTGATTTCAGGACAACTTTGATGAAAGGTTTTTATCCACTTTGAATGTTGACTACTGTATATACATATCTTAATATCTATCTTTTCATCCATCCCTCCTCCAAATATCTATCCATTTCTGAATTTGAATTTCTGTCCATCTGAATATAAAAATATCTACCCAGGTATAAACTTGAATATCTATCTGAATGTATATCTATACAAATATCTATTTGAATATCTATCAATCTGAATATCTATCCCAACATCGAACTGATTATCTGTCAAACCTGATCTATCCGCCTAAGCATCTTTCCTTCTGATTATCCGTCTGTATATCTACAGTATCTATCTATCTGTCTGTCTATGAATATCTACCCGAGTACCTAAATATATATCTGTTGGAATATCTATCCTTCCCTCAGGACCACGAACGTTGAAACATCACGTCTTGACGAACTGCTTTTCTAGCTTCCAGTTTTTAATTTGTTGCACGTCGTTTCTTTATTTTTAAAGTGGCGTCACATCTGGTTTGCTCTGAACTTCAGCTCGTCACATTCAGCTCAAATCTTGCTTCGGTTCTGAACGCTGACATTATAAGATCCCACGCTCTGCTGTCTCCAGTCTTGTGAGAAATACAAGAGCTGGTTCAGTCTGAGGGTCGCTAAACGTTAGAGGACACGATTGACATGTTAAAGAGCCTCTCGCATGCATCACCAAAATCCTGACAGAAGACTCTCTCTCTCTCCGTCTGTCTGCGCTGGGATTTGCTGCACACACTCAAGGGCTCTTCATCAAGCACTGTAACGAGGCCCAAAAGCTTGGGCTTAATGAATTATTAAATGCGAGTCAATAAAGGATAAATAAGCACAACAAATGCAACCTTTGGGTATTTAATTAGCAGGGGTGGAGTGCTGCATTTCTAATGCGCTCTATGCTAATCGCTTTTGAGATCTCACTCCGAGCAGCAGATTTCTGCCCCAGAACACCGGCGATCCATCAGAGGCTCGTTGATTCGTGTCGCCGCTGTCCGACTCATTAATAGTCCGTTAGCGCAGTGACCAGACGGACTCCCAAATCAATGCTCCTCCTCGCAGTCGACAGAGAGACAGAGTCATCTGAGCACCAGAGATCAACACCACTAGATTAGCAACTTACTGACGCCTTTCACCCAGCACTGACTTACATTAACTTATCATAAAACTGATGTTTATTATGCCCCATCAATCCATGATCTCAGTGAAAATACAGATGGAACTGGAATTTATTATTTAACACAGAGTTTGGTCAATTTTGGATGATTACAGAAAAAGCAGAGAAATCTGTCAGATACACACAACTCGCCAAAATAAAAGCCTGGTTTAATGTGAAAAAAATATAACAGGAATACATTACTGTATAGCAGAATAATAAGAAGAAGAATACAGTTTATTTAAAATATTAAATATACATGTGTGTGACGAGATCTCATGAACCCAGTACAATTATTTATTGTTATATTACTGTTAATTTTATTAATTAAATTTAAAATGTAATAAATTAACACAGATTCCAGAGAAATGTAAAAAAAAAATGGAAGGGAAAAAAATTATTAAATATGGAAAACAATGAAATATAATTTGTGGAAAAATAAGAGATTTAATAGCTTTGACATGCAGAGACACGGCATGACATTAGATAGAAAAACAAACTGATTTGTAAGCAGAAATGAAGTTTTATAATGATTTCATTTCAGACCAAATGACCTTTGACCTGACACTACTGGTCCACACACACACACACACACACACACACACAAGTTGCTAATGATGAGCCGCAGCATTAAGATGCTTTTAGCTGCATTAATAATGCTGATGGAGTGTGTGTGTGTGTGTTTATATCACACACAAACAAATGTGCTCTGTGAGAGATGTGCCAAATGAAGGGTAAGCAAAGTCAGTTTGCCGTAATTAAAGAGAGTCTTTTAGAGGACAGCAGCGTCTGAAGGCGTCCATGTGAACGAGAAACACAAACTAATGCCTAAAACACACCTGCCAGAGACAAGAGAAATGAGCACTTCGTGTGTGTGTGTGTGTGAGGGGGCCGTTCATAAAATTAAACATTTCAGACTGGAGTCGTAACAGGACGCTGTCAACAGGAAGGTCACGAGCTGATCAGATGAAATGTGCTCCGCTCATAAAGTAACTGTAAACATGCATAGAATGAATCCTGGGTAAACTATGAGAGTAAAACAGGAATTACTGAACATAACACTGAATTAAAACCAATCTGTTTTCTTAAAAAGCCATAAAGTGACTCCAAATGTTTCCTAACAGCATCTGAGCACAGATACAGACACATCGCAGGTGCTCCGACAGAGTTTGAGGCTGAATTTGTGTCAGATTCTTATAAATTTGTCCCATTTGTCCTTTTAATCGCCTGACACACCTGAACTTCCCTTTGATTTCTCAGACCTTTTCTAGCAGCCAGCATTATAAACAGGAGAACTTGAAGATTAAGTCTAGATCATTTAAACTATTACACTCTGTTTTTTCTAAGAATTCGTGAATTTATAGAATTTTAAGAAAAACGCAAGAAACAATGCAGTGTTTGTTTACTATATACTCAAACAGAAACTCTTTTTTCAGAAAGGAAACTGTATTATAGAACAACAAAACAAAGTAGAAAAGTCACAGTAAAAAGACTTTTTTAGGGGGAACACAAACACAAAGCGTGCAGCTAATAATGAAAGCAACTAAACAAACTGTCTTCTGCAACAAAAACACGAGCAGGGCGACTGATTCATAAACTACACACAAAATGAGTGCAACGTAAAAAATTATCTTTATGACCTATTAGAAGTACATCATATAACGGCTGAGCGGATGATCCGCTGACTGTATCTGCAAAACCTATGTTTATTGCTTGAATGTAAGACAATTTGCACCAATCTGTGCTCAGGGGTGGGACTAAGCGTCAGTAATCGTTCCTGTTTGGCTCAGAGGAATGAAATGCATTGGATTTCTCGGACTAATCAATTTGGTCAAAATGCAACGACATAATCACGTCCGCTACGTAGCCTCTAAATATCCAAATGAGACATGATATATCTTCAAAGAATCTCCACATTCAGAGAATTCTGACAGTATTCAGATAGGATTAACAGTTCAAAAGTTATTAAACATTTAAGAACAATAGCTATTTTTAGCTGCGGACGGCTGTGTCGGTTTTTAAGTGTTAACTTGATGGATTAAAACTTAAACTTCATTTTTTAACATCATAAAAACTACAAAGACAAAACAAAAGATAATATATATAACTAAAGTATAAATCTAAAGATATAAATAAACTACATTTTTTTAGCATTATATATATATATTTATATTT
>JAUMHP010000063.1:22102586-22118613 GCA_032361065.1 Enteromius trimaculatus
CAGACGGAGAAGATAAAATAACACGATACTACGATATTCCTTAAAAAGCAGATCATGGAGACATTTTTTATCGTCCATGATCTGAGAGTCATGAGTCTGTCCTGAGAGAAAATACAGGTGTGTTCGAGCATCAGTGCACTTATCACGTCGAAGAGTGAAAGTGGGCAACACACACACACACACACGCACGCAAAGTGACTCTACCCACCGCACAAGACTATATAAGGACACACACACTGAACCCTGACATTACAGAGACAGAGAGGGACACACTGCACTAAATATGGCCTTCAGTCTCTCTCTCACACACACACACACACACACTCCTCTCTCTCTCTCAAACACACACACAGTCCTAAGTGAAGCGTGTGTTTGTAAACATGCCAAAATGCTACAACTACATCAGAAAAGCATTGCTTGAGTTAACATGAAACATCCTTTTCATATTCATTTCCACAGCATGACTTTAATGCTGGTTTTGATTTTACTGTATTACTGTATTTCATGTGACTGCAAACAAACACTAAACCAAGGAATATCAATACTGAGACACAAATATGTGCAGAGAAAATATACCTTGAGAAAAAATATCAATTACAAAAAGTCCAAATAACAATAATACAGTCAAAAAGATTATGAGAACAGTACGAGATTGAAGTCATGATAATTTAAGGGGGAAAATTAGTCAATGCACTGAGAACATAAACAATAAACAATTGTATTTTCATTAACGAACAAAGATTAATAAATAGTGTAATTATTGCATTGTTCATTGTTTGTTTATGTTAGGTGATACATGAATTAATGTTAATAAATGACACCTTACAGCCAACTAATGCGATAAAACATTTGATAACGTGATCGGTTATCTGTTTTCAGAAATAACCTCTTCAAATATTCCTTGAAAGCTTGAAAAAAAATCACGAAAGAGGAAGCCAGTGGACTGGTGCTATAGAGCGGCGCGGGTCACTGCGGGTTCATCATCAGATCTGACCCGCAGCTAAAGTAGGGCTGAGCTCCTCCAGAGCGACAGCTAAAAACACCAGCTTATCAAAAGTTAATTTGCAGTTAATTAGAGAGGATCTGCCCCGGAGGCCTGATGGAAATAGCAGCGCGTGCGCTTCTGCAGCGGTCCGGCCTGGTTTACGCTCCCTCAGGGATCCGCAGCGCTCGGATTTAGCCCGACGTATTTCAGGAGCGCCGTGAGAATATGCCTTTAAAAGGAGAGTGAAACAACAGCAAGCGCTGCCTGGGATAACAGGTACTTTCATCAGACTGCTTTTAGAGCAAAATGAGCCATTTCTCTTCCACGTGCCCTTCGTGCCCACATAATTCAGCTCAAAAACTAGAAATCACACACACATCACATCACAGACACTAGCACAAACAGTTTAGTGCCTTCACGACCACATTCATGGTGACAAACAAGGGAAGAAAACTCAAACTACACTGCATCAAGATACAAAAACAATTCTAATGGTTTCTCAGGTTTCTAAATACAAACTTTCTTCACAGAATAATTACAGAACATAGAAAAGTGTTTTTGCTCATGATTATGCAGAAGAAAAAAACAAACAACATCAGCTGATGACACGAAACACACACACACACGCGCAAACAGGCACACAGAAATGCACAAATACACACGCACAAAAACACCACCATACACACACACACACAGCGAAATACACAAGAACTCACACACACACACACACTGCTGCACAAACTGACACGCAGGAACAGACATGCGGAAACACACACACGGAAATGGATATTTTGCATGCAAATACATTCACACACACGGAAACACAAACGCACTCACACACACATACACACACTCTCTATTGAGGATCTTAAAGGAACAGTTCACCCATAAATCATCACTCAGTCATCACTTACTCTCCCTCGTGTTCTTCAGACCAGTTACTCTGTCCGTTTATTATTGAGTAATTATTTTTCTCATTATTGATTATTCACTGGATTTACTATTATTTTGTCATTTCAAAACTACGCTGTAAAAGTTAGTGTTTTATAATATAAGGCCTAATTATTAATTCAACTATAAAAACATACATATCTAATTTTGTTGTGTAGTAACATGTCAATACTAGTGTCTTGAGCTGCAAGAGTTAAACCCTCAAGCTTTCCTTTGAGAGGAAAACAGCAGGGAATTCTTTAAGGTGAAAACAGGTTTATCAAAGCGTCTCATTACAGATCTAGTAAAACACTGTAATTAATCCTCATTCATGCACACATACAGTGGAAACTCCTGATGAGCAGCAGTGCATCACGGCAAACAGAGACGAGCCTTTGACAAACGGCTGTCTGAACGCTCGAATTCTCATTTCCAGAAAACAGCAGCCGACTTGAGCCGGTCTGACGGGGTTTCCTTAAACAAACACTGGATTACCAGCTCATGTCAGAACAAAACCAGATAGCAGGCCTTGGGTTTATCCTGAAGCAACAGGTCAGTGTTATATTAGCTGTACAGTAGAGAAGAGCTGGAGATCAGCGATGGACCGCCAGGAAACCAGGACAGAGAGTCCACAGAGACTCCGAGCTAAAAATACTGAAAGAGAAAGAGAGAGAGAGAGAGAGAGTGGGCGGGTCTCCACAGACTGCTGCTCATCTCTCATTGGCTGCTGCTAAATGTATTTTTAGATATAAATCAAAAACTGCAACATTTTCAGAACATCAAAAATTATAAGTATTTAATTTAAGTACAGACTAGTTGTCAAAAGACCCGGTACTTCAGTACCAAAACGGTACTAAAAAAATTGAAATGTTACTGTATCAGGTTTTCTGAAGTACCGGTGGTACCGAGCAACGGGTGAGCCCGCTTCTTGCTGCGCACTGCGTCTTCTTCATAAAAGCACAGAGAGATGGTGACCGGCGGTGCTACTGATGAGGCGGCTCTGAATCTGCTCGGTGAAAAGAAAGGAGGAAGGAGCTACGTGTGGAAGTGTTTTGTTTTTGAAGCTGATGACAAGCGCAACATCATTGATCACCAAAAACCCATCTGCAAGCGGTGTCTTCGAAGTTTGTCAAAAGGAAGAAATACATCGAACCGTATAAAACACCTCAAACATTGCAGTTTGCTTAGCTAATCGTTACTGTGCGTTCACACCGCCGTGTTCTCCCTGGCTGCCCTGCCAACGACGCTGTACAGAGATGTTCGGACGCTCTGACGTAGATTGAACGCTTGTCTTGTAATTTAAGAGGCCGTTAATAAAACAAGCTTGTGCGGACTGACCACACAGAGGGTATAAGTTAACCTCGTGAAATATATTGATTGTGAAAGTAAGAAATTAATCGATGGAAAGAACTTTTTTTGTAGTACATTTTCTTTCAATTAAAAGCCATTTGCTGCAGCTCTCTACAACACATATTTTCCTTCTAATCCAATATGTTTTGATATGTCATATTCTGCAGCTCTGCAGGCTCTGCCGCTAAATTCAACTTAAAATTCCTGCTTATTTTTAGAAAATACATAAAGTTAAAGCACATTATCAGAATAAAGTTTCTTTATTAACTATTTAATGCTCCTATAGCGTTTATAACAGGACGTAATAGTGTACTATTTTAAATGACCCGTGTAGCCAAAATATGTGTGTTAGAGAACAGATGTACGGTTAATGTTTGTATCTTTAAAATCGGTCCATCAGAAAGCAGTTCTAGGCTATGAAATATAGTCTGCGCTGTTTGATTTAATAAAAGTCCTCTTATATAAAAGTGTCTTTGTGTTTTGCTTTGGTACCGAGAAGCGTGGATTTTCACTGGTATTGGTACCGAATACTGAAATTTTGGTACCGTGACAACACTAGTACAAAGATTGTGTGATCTTATAAATTTTCTTAGTTTTTGTGTTCAATTAATAAATTAATCAATGATTTATTTTTTCGTTTATTTCCCCTGCAGTTACTCATCTATTGTTGTACATCGAGTTAAATTTAATGAAAATGAAAAAATAGATTTTTCTTATTATTAGCTTTATTATTATTATTTTAAAAACAGTTTTCATTTGATTTTTACTTTTAGCTATAATAGCCTTGATATAAATAACATTTGAAAATAAACTACATTAAATATTTAGTATCATTTAAATGTAGACTCTCATAGAAATTTAGTGCTGTTTATCAAGCTCTCTGAATGTCTTTAGATCAAAACAGAAATATCTCACACCACAGAGAGAGATAAAAGCACATTTGTTGCTTGAACGTATCTATAAAACAGAACATTTGGAAACCTGAGACTAAAAACACAAAGTTATCTGTGATTTATTACACTGCTAATAATATTTGGAGACGTTATTTCACACATCAACTGAATACAGACTGATCCTGAGATCGTTAAAATGAAGATCAATTGATATTGTGAACCCAGCTGTAGGACACACCCCTGACCTTTAACCCCAAGCATGAGAGCCGTGTCACACGCGTGTCGTGATCCAGCGGCTCGTTGGCACTCTTTCAAGAGAAGTGGAAAAGTACACATGCAAAACACACAGAGAAAGACACGCGTGTGCCGCATCTCCTCAAACACAGAGTCACGCTAGCAATATTTACAGACGCTAACAATCACCACGATATCATAACTCATCACCACAGACCTCACTTCCAGCATCTGTGCTTAGCCTATACTTATAAAGACCACGCTGAACGCTGGAATTAAATCACAGTATTATCAGCACACTGAAATTTAGCTGCAAAAGTGCGTCCTCAAAGGATAACAGGTAAGGATGTCCAAAGTCAAATGAAATATTGAGTACAGAGCACTGATCTCATAGTGTATGTTTGATGCACACTTCAGGTACATTAACTTATCAAAATCAATCCAAGGTATACAGTTGCAGAGTAAGCGTGATATATGTGTGTATCAGGAGATACTCTCCTCTTTTATATCTATAAGCAGAGTGATTACAATAAAATTAAGATAAGATTAAAAAAGCATTAAGCTCATAATAATAACAACTTTAATAACTTTATAATTTTAACTTTTAAATACTTTAAAGCACTACTAAAAACCTAGATTTCACAAAGATTAAAGTGCAATGGGTTCAGTTCACAACAAGAACGTATTACTTCATTAACTTGAGCTACATTTGCTACAGATGATTAAATAAAAATTAAAAATATGATGAAAATATGTTAGCTTGGGTTTCTTAAATAACAAAGAAGCAACAACACAGTAGCATGTGTTATTAAAGACTGAATTAACTCAATTACATAAATTAACTACGATTAATGAACGATTAGAAGAATTTTCAATAGGCAGTTGTGTTAATAGTATGTTAACTAATGAGTTAACTACTGTTAACTAATGGAGCCCTAATGAAAAGTGTGACTTTAAAGAATCAATGTATTTTAAAACGATATCTGGGGCATGTTGTAGTTCGAATGATCCACATTAAAACTTTAACAAGTGAAAATAAATAGTGTACTAAGTAGGGGTGAGAATCACAGGTTAACTCACATTACGAGACTGTCACAATAGCGATAGCGATATATCACAACACCAGCAATTATGTGATCAGAGGTGGGTAGTAACGAGTTACATTTACTTTAGTAATTTTTTTGGGTAACTAATACTTTTAGATAGGGCTGCACGATTTGGGAAAAATGTCACATTGCGATTATTAAGGTCAAAATTGCGATTGCGATACGATATACAAGTGGTTGGACTCAACTTGCTTGTTATGAAGGAAAATGCACACACGGATTAATAATAATGCTGACATCTGTATTTCTCAACTGAGATACAGTATACAGTGCAAATCTAGCAACAACTAATTAAAACTAAATTACACAAAATTAAACAACAGTAACATCTTTACATTACTGAATTAAATTACATTAAATTAACATTCAAATAAAATGAAAAAGTCTAAAGTACAGATAAATAAAACAAATACCCATTTTTATGTTTTTAAATGTTGACTACAAATGCATTTGTTTATTTAATGTAATCGCAACATAGAGCTGGGCGGTATGACCAAAAATTTATATCACCGTATTTTGCAAAATTATACCGGTGTCACAGTATTTGACCGTATTTTTTTTTCATGCACGACTAGATGACAGCATTTACATATGATGGTTGTTTGATCAACGTCAGATTTTTTTTTAAACTCAAAGTATTTCCACACAACCGACATGGCTCCTCTTTTTGGAAGAAGTTTCTCTTTGTCTGTGACATTAGGTGTGTTCGGCTGCAAGAAATCAGCTGCTGTCTTACAAAACGCAATCTAGGAGGATCATTTGTGCGACTTTGATCGGCGCTGCAGCCGCCTTTCGATCACATGTGCCATCAAAGTACTGTGAGAGCAAAACTAGAGGTCACAGAGGTCAGGCGCTGCAGTTGCTCAAAATAAAGACACACTTTATTGTCATTAGTCAGATTATGTGACGACAAGCACGATGTGTGCGGCGTGTTTTTTCTTAAAAAAGTTCCTGTAGGTAATCAATCTTTATATCGAAAATCTAATATTCAAACAAAACATTAATGATGAAAATTTCAATCGCATTTAGTTCTTCCGCTACGATCAAGGAAAAAAATTGCGTGGTCTGCCATGATGACGTTGATTCAGCACACTACAGAAACCTGTAAGTGTCCGAATCGACGGCCATCTATTTACACCTCACCCGAACGCAAGGGGCAGCTCTCGCCAGCCGGTGGCAGGCTAGTGTGATGCATCTCGAACGCACCTATTTTCTTCGTCCATGCTGTTCACCGTTTAACACACACACACACAGGCCGTGCTTCCACCGCTCTCATGCAGACACATACAGCTTGTTTGGTACCACTGCAAAACAATCCCCCTCTCAAACAATGACCCGCGGTGGGACGTTTCTCCGCTTTGTGTTCCTGACGCTTTGTACGCATACACTCACCGGTATTGGGGTATATGAAAAATGAATATCATTAGAGAAAAAAACACCGGTATTCGGTATGTAAAGGTAACATTTGCTGTAGTGTAATCACATAGGCTGACGTCGCGATTGCGATGTGATTAATCATGCAGCACTACTTTTAGAGTACATTTAAAAATGGATACTTTTACTTTAGTATTTTTTCAGTGAAAAAGCGGTACTTTTACTTCGTTACTGTGAGCGACGCTCCTCTCGTTACTTCATCTTAATGCTGTACAAGTTAAAAACGCTTCCATTTATTCTCTCGGCAGTGAACGAGGCCCATTCACAAATGATTCCTTCTATTGAATCAGTTCTGTTAAAGGCATTTTTAAACATTCTAGCAGACATTATGACAACCTAAAATTAATACATTAGTAAAAAAAAATTTTTCTGGCCATTTCTGAGACATGTATTTTTAACTACAAATAAATGCAGCCTCGCTGATCAGATCAGACCAATCAGAACACTGTGTGAATGTTATAATAAATATATTGTTGTATTTATTGTTTTATTTTACAGAACAACAGAAACATTACAACACTGACATTATTTTACTGTTTTTACATGATCGCTGTACTAAACACATTCTGACAAGAGAGACTTTGAGCGGCTCACAGATGAAGATCAGAAGAACAGAGTATCTATTCAACAGCATGAGTCCAGCGCAAACACGAGGATGTTTTACAAACACTGATGAGTGATTAGCATACATGCAGATAAACATAGAGCTGTGAAATCAGTCACATGCCACTGACATGTGCGTCTCGTCAGTAGTAAAACTCCATTAGTATTCAATAAATGTATATTATTATTAGTAGCAGTAGTGGTAGTATCAAAAGTGTATAACTCATTGTAAAGTTTAAGTGTTTCAATATGATCTGGAAGAGTCACACAACCTTAACTTAAAACCCTGAGAACTACCCAAAATAAACCTGCTGGTTTACAGAGAATCAGAGTTTAGCTGATGCTCTCCTACAGGAACAGAGAGAAGAATCAGACGAACATGTTAACGATTACATCATCTGATTACTGATGATATAATTACAGCAGTGACACTTCAGCAGAATCAGAGTTACACACACACACACACACACTATCAGACAGTGAAATCAGACACACACTATCTGATCTCAAACAGGTTTGTGTGGGTAACACTGAAGGAAGCTCATATTTTCAGCAGTCCGTCAGGATTCCTGATGAAACAGAAGAACACCAACGTCTGCTTTCATTTCAGAAAGAACACGTGCAGAAATGTCATTTAAATCAGACAAAAATAGAGTGGAAAATCTCCGCTGAGGCTCTGGAGCAACGTTTCTCCAGTTATGGGCAGAGCGGCACGGTTCAGAGGTCAGGACTGAACTCCCAGAGGACCGCACTGATGCATTCTGGGACAAACACACACGCTCTGTCAGACGTGAGGGAATTATTGTCAGAAAATGATCCACATCAATAACTGTCAGAAGGCTTTCAGAAAAGGAAAATAATCAATATTTAATCACATGCACATATATATAACTTCACATGTAAATGATTATAAAGTCTCTGAAGACTCTAAAAGGTCACTAGCATTCAGTATTATGGCACACACTACTAGTGAAACATTTAAACATCCATATTTAAGAATACTCATAAAGTCATATGAGTCATATGACATAAAACAAATGGAAGTGATATAGATGTGAAAAAAATATATACTGTAGTAATAATAATAATTAAATAATACATTTAATTGATTACAAAACGTAAATTATTAAATATGAAATTATCAAAGGTAACAACAACAATAATAATAATATAATAAACACTACATTTATATTTTAGTAATATGATTAACAAAAATAGTGCTAATAATATTACTAATAATTTAGAATAAGTTCACAAATCTTAGAATTCTAGTTAAGTCATCAAAATATTAAAATACATTTTAAATTACATCATGACAAAAAATTAAAAATAAAAATATATTTGAAATTAATATTGTTATATAAAATATTATTATTATTATTATTATTATTATTATTATTATATTTAATAATATGCATAGTTAATGAATATTGTTTTCTAAAAATAAAAACTAAATTTCTAAATTTTAGTAAATTATCAAAACTATAAAATAAATCAAATGGAACAACTGATGTGAACAAAACATGTGAAACTTCATAAATATAAATTGTATATTACACATTTATATAAAATTATTATAGTTGTATTATATGTAGTATTAAAACAAAAATTGATTAGATTAAAAAGGTTTTGCTTTCTCAAGAATCAAAAACTGAGTGTGTTTGACTGCTAATGTATTTACTGCGGTATTACTGTAGTACCGTCAAGTCACCTTTAATTATATAGCACTTTTAACAATACGGATTGTGTCAAAGCACTGAACAGGATCAGAGTACTGTATCATTCTCAGTTTTCAGTTAAAGGTATTTTATTATTGAATTTAGAGATGTCAGTGTCTTGATCAGTTTAAATAATATCTGTGTAATCAAATCAACAAAAATTACATCCCCAACTGAGCAAGCCAGAGGCAACATTATCAGACACACACTATCTGATCTCAAACAGGTGTGTGTGGGTAACACTGAAGGAAGCTCATATTTCCAGCAGTCCGTCAGGATTCCTGATGAAGCAGAAGAACGTCTATATAAAGCTCCTTATGAGCGCTGAAGCTGTGCAGGACGTGACAGATGTCATACAGCATTGTTCTACAGCTGACCTTATGGCCTCTCAGCCTTCCCTGACCTCTGACCTCCATCAGGTACAAAACCACAGCCGCTCAGAATGATGTCTAAAGACACGGCTGAGAAGAAACTAGTTTCAAACGTTATTCACAAGACGGAGGCAAAGAAAAGCAGGACAAAATTGACATCAGAAAGCTGTTCTAGTTTTACACTCGTCTCAACACACTCCACGGCTCACAGTGTAAACAGGAAACACTCACAAAGCAAGGAGATGTCACACCCAGAGAGAAGGACTGGACTTCCTGAAGGGCCTGATAATGAACATCAGTCTAGCTCTTAAGACGTGAAAAGCTGTTTTCTCAGTCAGAGCACTTCTTCACCATGTGCCACATTACACTTCAGGCCATCATAATAAACCATAGGTTCATCAAAAATAAATTAATTAATTCCATCAAAGGTTTCTGCTTGGTATAGATCTGTGCTGCAAACCAAAACTGTATTGTTAAGAGAAAACACCACAGATATGTCACATTTTATTATAAGATTTAGAAATGTCGTCAAATAAAATATCTACATCTTTAGTTTGGGTTATTATAGTTACACTAAACTAAATTTACATCATAATTTATTTATTTTGGTTACTTGAAGTAAAATAAAAGTTAACTGAAATAGGGTAAGTGTCTGTTTTTTATAATAAATGTGTAAGGCAAACTTAATTTAAGTTTAACTTAATTAAAATTAATAAAAACTAATATACAAATATTTAAAAAGTATTTTATTTTATTATTTTTTTTTTTTTGCCAGTTTGTTGTGTATTTATGTGTCTTTGTTTTTTATATACATGTACTTTTTATTTACATTTTTGTGATTTTGACAATAACAATGTCCTTGGAACTAGCTGAAATAAAAGCTTTTTATACTTCATTTTATTTCAGTTAATGTTTTTATATTATTTAATTTTTATTTCAAGTAACAAAAATGTCCTAAGGTTTTAATTTTAGTTTCAGTTACAACCCAGATAAAAATAAACTTAGGCTTGATGTTAATTGTGTTTTATAAGTCAGCATGTTTCAAATGAAAAAAACGTACTATATTCTGAACCAATGTGGCAGTTATGACCAGTGCTAATGTACTGCTACTGTAACATGGGTCTGGAAACGCACCCAGAATTGTTTAGTTTCTCCCAATCCCATCCTGCACTTCTCTCTGGGATACAGACGGATCTTGCCGCTCTCTTATCTCCCCGGCTCTCGCTCACAGCTTCCTGTTTGCAGTCAAGCAGGACAAACATGGAAAACATTTCACAGTCCATCACATCTGCAACATGAGCCTGACAGAGATATAATTTTAGTTTTCCTGCTACAGACAATGAAGCAGCGAGAGAGAGAGACTGGAGGAAGTTCATGTTCTGGGTTAACCACACAAAACTACTCTCAACTCACCCTGACCATATGCATGATGGGAAAACGCTGCGGTTACAAGAAGACACTTATGATACACGTGTCAGAAATTAACCATGAAAACACATTTTCAAAAGTAAAACCACAACTTTCAACATTAGACATGTGATGATGTCACTAGAGTCCAATACAGAAAACACAATGGAATGTGCTGAATAACACAGAGAGACAAAATCTAGATGAATAAATTAAAGAAGCGCTGTACAATTAATTAAATTCAATTTTGTGACAAGAATAAAAGACCTGGGTCAATATTAAAAAAGTTATTTTAAAGAACACAATTTGTCTTTCAACAGTAAACTTGTGGTCTTGTTCAGCACTTTGTTTGGCAAAAAATGAAATCAACTTTACTGTATACATCTAATTTGAGTACATTTTACAAGATTATTTATTAAAGATATAGGCATTCATTAGATCATTTTTGATAAGACATTTGTATTAAATCATAAACAGAAACCAGTAAAAAAAATAAAATATATAAATAAATAAATAAATAAATAATAATAAAAGCACATATCACAGAGCTCTATTGTTATTAAAGTTAAAAAATATATATAAAGGTAATTTATTAATTCAATTGATAAGACAACTAGGGCTGGGCGATTAAACGATAACAATATGTATCGCGATAGACACGTGATTGATATCAATAAAAAATATGATAAAATGTACAATATTTGTATTCTTTGTCGGAAGAAAACAGAGGGTGTGAAGTTAGTGTGGTTGCATTAACAAAGCCATTAACCTAGCAACGCAGGGAGTGATACACTAACAGCCAATCATGTTTGGTTGTGTCTGCTGGAGTCCTCTTCATCAACAGAAAATTAGAGCCGCTGCGAGCTAGGACATTGTGAATAAAAGAGGAAAAGGTCAGCTCGACAGTATGGCAGTTTTTTGGATATTATAAATCTGACCGTAGTCTGACCACCGTCTTCTGCTAATTATGCAAGACCTTCGTCCCTGCCAAGACTGTATACCACCACCAACTTGATGTAGCACCTTAGACACGCTCCCCTTAAGAGCACAGCATCTGTATGTGCAGCACCGCACCAGGAGCAGAGAGACTACATCAGTGTCTTATGATCCAAACGCTACAAAGATATAACAGAGGCAGTGGTGCTGGGTTTTCCATGGGGGGTGACATTTCTGTCTTAATAACTGAGAGGATTATGATCAGAGGAAGGGTAAATTTAAAATAAAATCTGGGGAGGAAAATAATTCAACCTTACTGTTAACATTTTATTAACTTTAATAAATTGTGAGAAAATTAAAACAGAAACGTAGCATTTGGAAAATAATTAAACAGACTTTGGGAAAAATAAAAGTGATTTCATAAAGCCTTACAACAGAGAAGTGTAAGACTCTTCAATCATGTTTTCTGATCATATCACACAAATAATCACTGACTGCTGAGCTGTGAGCTGGTGACACCTGAACTGTTTGCTTACAAACCCTTAGAACATGAAAGGTGTGTGTGTCAGGCTTTACTGAACTCACCTGTGTGTAAATATTAGCTGTTTCTCAATTTTTGCAGGAGAATTTTAAGTTAAATCCAAACACGGGAGTGACATCTCTGACAAATGACCACAAGCACAGTCCACCCGTCAGGATTTAGACTCGCAGCTCAACACAAGCCTGAAGTTTCTGAAATATGTCCAAAAATGTTCCATAATTTGGAAAATGTGCATCAACATTACTCATGTTTGACACTCACACACACAAAATAATTTAATTCAATAATCGATCTACTGATGTTTGAATGCACTAGAGGAGGCACGGTTCACAAAACCCACGGTTCGGTTTCAGGGTCACGGTTTTCAGTTCTGTTTTTCTTTTCATCTTTAACACTCCAGAAATGTACTTCAGCATATGATATATAGCTTAATTATCCACAATTTAGGATACAGTATTAAAAAATAAAAGTTATATCATGTAATCATTCATAAACTGAATTGGATGCGTGTTTCACAATACTTGTATACAGTCGCAGTTCTATCTATGGTTTTATTTCCGCTGTCATCATCGGTAATAGAGCGCGGATCGGGACGCATTTTTTTCCGCATCCGACAGAGCTGTAACCAATTTTTTTCTCATACTAATGACACATGCACTTTTTTTGTGTGGAAAGCCCGCTTTTATTAATCAACTGTAGGTAGGCGTTCAGAAATGTTCCCACACACCAGATTTATACGACGCTGGTGCATCCTCCAACTCCGGACAGCCTTCCTTTTCTCTCCCACTTGCCATTTCTACACGTACAGTATTGTGACCTGCAGCACTCGCTCCACACCGTAGACGCCTCAATTGTTTAGCGTGAAAGGGAAACATGCTGACGTCACATACGGGGCACGAGGCTACATTGCGCATGTCATGAACCGTCGAACCGTGCGACGCATGCATGCACCGAACCGAGACAAGCGTACCGAACGGTTCGGGTTTTTTTCACGAACCGTGCCACACCTAGAATGCACAGCAATAACACTAAATGAAGAAGACACTCGTCCTCCTCTAATGACTTCAAATCAATACAGAACAACTCTGAGGCGGTTAATGGAGCTTTAACAAACCAACATCCTCCTGCGGACCGGATCACAGAACAAACCCAGAGACCAGCTCACCGCTGCTAATGGATGCTGTGGGTTCATTTCCTCTCATTTCTCCTCGAAATCTACTTCAGTCCAAGTGGTTTTTATAGTTACTCAACTTCCCAACACATCCCATTATTTAGCAATAAATAGGAAATATTTTTTTCTGCAGTACCGATAGCAGAACCGTTAACGTCAGAGCTTTGTGATACTTCGCTCTTTTATAACTTAGCACCAGTACGATTACGTCCCAAGTCTCGGTACCCATCCCTTGTCCTAAATTGTTTATCCTCTAGCCACGTTTTCTGAAATTTGAACATTCCCATTTTTCTGCTTTGTTTTTTCCCT
Source organism: Enteromius trimaculatus (assembly GCA_032361065.1). NCBI lineage: Eukaryota > Metazoa > Chordata > Actinopteri > Cypriniformes > Cyprinidae > Enteromius > Enteromius trimaculatus. The sequence continues at coordinate 22,116,575 of JAUMHP010000063.1, forward strand.
CCACATCACAGTCGCTGCTCTTAGAAAGTCTGTATCACACAACTTCGGACCGGCCAGAAGCAAGTACCAAACCGGTTCCATGTTTATCATACTTCGCGATACAGGCTATATTCAAGATATATATATATATATATATATATAAAATAAATGTTGTGTTTATTTTTATTACATACCTACTACATTTGTTTATTTATATTTTTTATACATTCAAATATATAATTATATTATAATGTTTAACAGTAGAGATATGTCAAAAATGGTCAGGACACATTTATTCACACGCAAAACCAAAAAAAATATGGATTAAAAACAACTCAGAGCAGGATGAAACCAAAACTAGTCGAAATTACATTAAAGCTGAAAAATCTGGTAACTGTTTAACTAACTATAACTTGCAGCATCAGACACCGCAGTCGCTCTCCTTTCACAGCCAATCAGAAGAACACATTCGCAACATAAAGGAAATTACAGTGTTTAAGCAGTGACAGGTTGTGTTTTTGGAGGAAAGCCTCCAACAGAGAGTCTCATTAGAAAACAGATCACCAGCGCTTTATCTGTGTGTGTGTGTGTGTGGCTGAGATGAAGGACACGATGAAGCTGGGAGCACAAACACACATCGATCACGCTTTACGATCCGCCTCTACACACTGATGAATATATCAGCTGTGATCCGAGAATTAATGGACAGATTAAACAGCAACAACAAGAATCTAAAATCCCTATTGATCACACATTATCTAATGTGTTATGATTGCTGTTAAGTCTTTTATTGCTTGAGAAACCGGTTATTCCAAGCAATTAACCTCTCTTGAGCACTTGATGGCATTAAATTGTGTGGTGTGTGGTGAGCGCACTGGCGCCGCTGTCCTGTGGTAGCCGTCGCATCATCCTGGTGGATGCTGCACACTGGTGGTGGTTGAGGAGAGACCCCCCCACATGATTAAAAAGTGCTTTGGGTGTATGGCAATATACAGTAAAAGCACTATATAAATGCATCATTCATTCATTCTTTTCCGAATTTTCCTAAAAGGCTCTGAGTGAACAGATAGAGAGGGCGTGTGTGTGTGTGTGTGTGTGTGTGTATGTGTGTGTGTGTGTATATATATATATATGTATGTATATGTATGTATATGTGTATGTATGTGTGTGTGTGTGTGTGTGTGTGTGTATGTTAAATTGTTTTATTTATTATTATTATTATTTATTTTTTTTTTTTTTGAATTTTTTTTTTTTTGTTTAATGTATGACATTAATGGTATAACTCCACAGTTATTTGGGTCTCTTTCTGTAGCACGTTTGTGTGTGTATATGGGGCATGTAAAATAAGTAGGTCTGGATGTATGAAACAGGGACAAGCCCCACTTCCCAAAAGTCAGCTCTCTTTCTGACTGAAGCCTGTGGCCATCTCTGAGAACTGCTCTCTACTTGACTACCCACCTGCCAGTCATGATACACACACACACACACACACACACACACAGACATACATACATACATACTCACACACATTTAAACTTGTGTATAAATTAGGGCCGGGACTTTAACGCGTTAATTTACATTAATTAATTAATTAATTAATTACATTAAATGAAATCACGCACGCCACAATATTGGTCTGTTGGACTTGGTTGAACAAAAATCAACAATATTTTGTAGCTTAAGCTTATGTATTCAGTGGTATACTAAAACCCCACATGAAAAAAAACTTCCTTCTCATTGTTCTCAGGTCAAATATTTATATGTGATTAAAATGCGATTAATTTCGATTTATTAATTACAAAGCCTCTAATTAATTAGATTAATTATTTTAATCGAGTCCCAGCCCTAGTATAAATAAAATACAACAGAAAAAAAACAAGACAAAGGCAATAAAATAAACTTGAACAACAGAAACTAAAAATAATAATATTACATATTTAATTAAAAATCAAAAATATTATAATTTAATAAATAATATATCTGTGTTACGTTCCTCGCATCTGCGCGATTTGCTCTGTGTATGTGTATGGGCTTCTGTGTGTGCAGGTGGCTCATTGGTG
>JAUMHP010000063.1:22128068-22138592 GCA_032361065.1 Enteromius trimaculatus
TTTTGGCTCTATTTGCATGTAAAATAGAGTTAGAAGCAACATAATATCTATTTTAACTGAAAGCCCTGCTCCTCTCATCCGCTCGTGAACAGAACAGACGCAGAGAGAGAGGTGTGTAATGTTACGCGCCGAGAAAAGAGCTTGCGCTCGCGCGGCAGTACCACAGACTCGCTGAGGTTTGTCCAAGAAGTCTCTAGATTTGTCGCTAGTCGCATTTAGAGAAAAATGTCACCAAGGGGGTCTTAGAAAGTTGCTAAATATAGAGACAAAGTCGCTGAGTTGGCAACACTGATCCGTATTGATTCTAATTAATTCATAATCACAATAAAATCACCTAACATGATTCTTTTCCATAGTCACTTAATTAGTCAAAATTAAAGTGAACAAAACTCTTGTAAAAAGTAAAAATCAAACTCAATAAAAAAAAAAAATTTTAATTAATTAATTTTTATGATATCTATCGACATGCAATTGCCAACAAAATCACTCCACTAACTCTAAAATTATTCATTATTTCCAAATACAGACATCCAAATCACCAGGTAAAAAAATATTCCTTTGTTTTATATCACAGTATCATTTTATTCCACACTGCTCTACAACGTAAAGAGCTCACTAGGATCTGAAGCGGAGCTGTTATATCTTCTTATCATCTTACATTTGATAACATTTCTAATATCTAAGCCACCTGATATCATCACTGCTGCATCTGTTCTGTTATTATAACCCAGCAGCTCAGAACACATAACACAACAATTACCATCACCAGATAAGACTCAAGTTCATACACGCCTTCCTCAAATGAAAAAATCCAGCCACATATTTATTTCAATCTGTTTTGGTTTGATGTAAACCATGCTTGATTTCTCTCCTGATTCAGAGCAGAACACTCTTTCATCGGAGGAAGTGTTATTATAAATGATGGGCTCTCATTCTGACGGCACCCATTCACATCCATTGCTGAGACACTGATGCAGAGACACATTACTCCAGATCTGATGAAGAAATCAACTGGATTGTGGGGTAAACTCTGCTGGTTGCTCACTATAGCTACTCTGATCTCAGTGAGCTCACCATCCAGACATTATTTGCCTGTCAGATATTAAACCACATTTTATGGGTGTAATCTCAGCACCTGTGTGGTCTACGTGGACGCCAGCCAGACCAGCTGATTTCCATAAAGGGAAGTCATTTATGTATCCTGAAGAGCATATAGCTCCATTATGCTTTTTTATGTCTCCCATCTTCCCAGAAGCACTTTAAGAGCATCCGATCAGGAAGAAACAAGGGGAGAATGACTACAGTAGACGACTCCAACCGCTTTATAACAGCACTCACCCAAAAACCGTGGAAGCTGTCCAGCCCTAAACACCTCGTCTTGTGATTGCTGACAAAGGCCTCATTTACTTCATTCACGTAATTTGGAAAAATCCTTGGATTTGTGGCTTGCGCGGCACAAAAGGCCCATTGAGGAATGAGACAAGACGTCTGAACATGTTAAATATTTAGGTGTAATTGTGCGTGCAGGACTCTATAAGCGGCGTGCTGGTTTTGGCCATGCTCTCGTGTAAAACAAGTAATGTATAAACAGCGATATTCATAAGACAGCAGTTCAGCGGTCATGACAGGCCAACTATTTATAACTCTAGAGATAGTACGGGACAGTTCCTCTTCATATGCGTAAGAAAACAGTTAAGGGCTCCTCGCAATCAAATAAACAGATCTGGCCAAAACTTCTCACAGTGTAAACGACAAAGAATTAAAGCCCAAGACCTGACTGTCAAGTACTGGCACGTTCACAGAACATTTGAATGTCTTTAATGGTTCAGATAACTTAAGCACCATGTACTTTACTATGGTTTATTCAGAGGAACTCATTTGCTAAAACCCCAACTCACCCTGATCTACCGCAGGTTTGCATAATCATTTTCATAGAGCGCAATAACAGGTGAGATTTCTACGGAATCAGGAGCGATTATGAACTCTAGTTTCACAGCTTTTTTATAGTTTGAGAAGGACGGAAGATAAAGTGCTTACAGTAAATATGACTGATGGTCAGAGATCCGCTTGTGTGTGACGGATCAGGCATATGAGAGCATCCTTTACTGCCTGATAACTCACAGCCACAGAGTGACAGATCACACATGTTTGTGCACAAGGAGCTATTCTTGATCATGAAAAAAGTTGTGTAACATAGTATCTAGCATTAAACAAGCCTCTCGCACCCTTTGGTCTGCTCATTTCCATTAGATTTTCATTCGGGATTAAAGGATAAGGAGCTTGAATGGGTATCGAACTCTCAAAGACAAAAGAATACACACTTTTTTAAAAAGTACCAGAATATTATCTATTAATTTTAAAACACTAAAACCTACTGAAGTGCAAAATAAGATTCAAGATTCAAAATACAGGGAAAACACAGAGGGAAAAAATACAAATAAATAATGAAACTTCCTTCATATCAATTAATTAATTTTTAGCAATGCTTTTAGAGTGTGTATTATAATATTATTATTTTGACTGTCCTTTATATTAATAATAATAATAATAATAATAATAATGATTTTTATATTGTTATAATTATTAATATTATTATTATAGATTACATAATTAAAATATATATATATATACACACACTTATTATGTTTGATTGTGTTTAGAAGAAAACCTTACTTTTTTTTTTTTTATCTACTCATAAACAAAACTTATTTTTAAAAGATATATTTACCAACATCCAACTTAATGTTTGTAGGTTAACAGGTGTGTTATACTTAACCAGTTTAACCAACCACTCGCACAGTGTAAAATGCTAAATCAATCCATCAATCAAACTGATCAATACAGCATCAGACACCGCAGAGAAACAGAGTGGAAACTTTCCATTTATGATTTTATATATATATATATATATATATATATATATATTAGCAATACAGAATGTAAATATAGATTCACGGAGCACATAATAAAAATTATTAGATTTTTGTTTTTAAAGATATACACATATGCTGACATGCACAATAATAAAGTCATCCCGACTAAAGAGACACATTTACTAACATTCAACTAGCTATCTGACAGTTAACACGTGTTATCCAGTAACCAGTACAGATAAACACTGGCATTGATATATGACCAGTAATATCCGCGATCAATTAATCTGATCAGCGCAGCATCAGAAACCGTTATAACCGTTAAACTCCGAGTCTGAGGAGAACCGAGAAGCTTCGCCATTCGGTTTAATTCATCACTTTACCTCAGATTACTGCAGCAGGACTCACGTTGAGTGAACTAATGTGGAGAAAAGACGAGTTATTAGTAATAAAGCAGCGGTTTCGCTTGACTTACATCTTCAAACAGTGATCCAACGTTGGCGGTGACCAGCAGGATTCCCGCGCCCTGATCTGTCAGCTTCCCCGCCATCATTAATTAGCTGGCGAGCCGGACTAATGAGCTAATTTGATCTGTATCTGGTTTTGGAGTCGAGCAATGGTTCGTGGGGTTAACTAAACGCTGCGGGTTCGAGTCTCGATCAGCTGGGCTCCTGCATACTGCGCGTCTAGTACGCGAAATCAGAGCGCGCTGCGTACTCAACGCGTCTTGCTTCACTTCTCCGCTGTCTCCGCCATGATTTGAAGAGGTCCCCGGTTTAATCCGCGGCGAGCGCCGGTCTGTGGAGCGCGTTTCGCTGGCGTTCGGTTCGCATTGCTCGCGTTTGTTGAGGGAGGACACGCCGCTTCTGGAGAGAGTCCTGCGCTGCTCTGACGTCACGGAGCCAATGGGAAAACGCTGCTCTTAAAGGGGCAACGCGTTACGGGTGTTGCCGCTTTAAGAGCTATATGTTTCCATTGGCTTCGTTACGGCGAGGGATTTCAAAGGGCAATACAGCTGTGCCCCTTTAAGAACCGCGCTGCTGTGTGTGTGTGTGCGTGTGTATGTGTGTGGTGTGTGTGTCTTTGCGTGCGTGCCTGTCTCTGCGTTGATCAAACAGTACATACACGTTTAATGCTACATGATTTTTATTTTTATTTTAAATAAATGGTGTTTAAACAAACTTTGTTCAACATAAACATGAAAAAACATTGAAAAAGCATATTCCCAATATTATTACATTTTATTATTGAATATTCCACAAAAATATTAAGCAGTATCATTGATAATTATACTGAGAAATATTAATTGACCACCAAAATATCATGTTACAAGATTGTCTTTATTAAGCCTGCAAAATAATAAATTTATTAATGTAACAACAGAAAAATAAATAAAATAATAAATGGCTTGCTAATTTATTTGTTCATTAAATATAGTTCTGATATTATTTTTGTATAATAAATTTGTTATTTCCTTTATTTAATTAATTTTATTCTGTCTTATCTGTTTAATGGTGTATTATGACATCGGTCCAGGTAAATGTACAAAAGTCAAACATAATCATTAAGAAAGAATGTCATAAATATAACCTAAATATATGACAGCAGGCTGGTGATGATTGTGCTGGAGACTAAAGCTGTCATGTGGTTCAATGGCATTCGGTTTAGAAAAGCAGGAAATTATCTCACTGCAACTATATATTCAAAGTGTCCACAGCTGGGACTGACAGCACATGGGCTGTGTGTGTGTGTGTGTGTGTGTGCTATATTATACAGCCACAGTTTGCACTTGATATGCTTGTGCAGCCTCCTCTCCCAGAAAGCCTGTTTGAAGGATGCCTACACTACTTGAAAACATATGAATATCAGCTTCCTTCAGTAACAGAGTGTTCTGGTCTGAATCAGGAGAGAAATCTGCTCAGATCAAGCAATGTGTCTTTTTCACTGGAGTTATTATGGATTATTGACTCATATTTTAGTTTCTCCAGATGTTAACTGATGGATTGGAGTGTTGTGAATTACTCTGATGTTTTTAGCAGACTCTCATTCACCCATTCACATCCATTACTGAGAGACATTTCTCCAGATCTGATGAGGACACGCACTCCTCCTGATCTGGGATAAGCTGAGGGTGAACACATTCACGGCACGTTTTCATTTTTGTCTTCTGTCCTTGTCTTTTTGAAGTCTTGAGTCTGATCGGGCAGCGCTGCAGTGACACTTCAGACAGAGTAAAATATGTAGATGGATCCATCGCTGAAAACAAAACAAGAGAATCAATTACATTCAAATGAATCCAGTGCCTTTGAACTCAAGGCTGTTCTTCTGTCATTGTATTACATCAGCGCACAGGGATGTAAAACAGGCCTACTCCCTTCTGAATGAGTCTCAGCTGAGTTTCTAATGGCGATTATTGCAAAATCAGGATGCTAATGCAAACCATCTGACTTATTACTCAACTACGTGCCAAATTAATAAACACATGAAGAAGAAACCAGCACAGTTATTAAGACAATCCTTAATTATACAGTGACTTCAGACACAAATACAGTATACTGTATAATCACAGAACGACAGCACTAACCACAGTTTCTTACTCAGTGTTGTGTTCGTGATCTAATCATTCTGCCATCGAAATACATTTACCTAAGAAACAATGTGACTTAACATATGAAGTATTGTTTTCTACAGAGACAGATTTAAGTGAGTTTATGAATTTAAATAATTGGGGTCAGAAAATAATCTTGTTTTCCCTTTGAAGTATGTAGATTTTTCTGATCCCGTTGGCAAATATTTGTTCTAATTGTAGGCAGTTAAATAGCTTTGAGAATGCATGGATATTTGCACTGGAAAACAAGAAAACTGAGGAAGACATTAATGCTTTGCAGTGTACTTTTGTCTTATTCTTTAAAAATATCTAAGCATTCTTAACCAAGATTTACTCGAGATGCAAAATAAAATATGACAGATATAAATCTTGCTTTCAGGCTAAATGAAATGAGTTTAGGCTTAAAAAAAGCAAATATCTGCCTAAAAAAATAGTTTTATTTTCCCTTTTGAATGAATTTTTCAGACCCTATTGGTGACTATTTCTTAGTGTTTCACAGACAAGGCTTAAGCCTAGTCCAAGACTAAATGTAAATCTGAGTTGTGAAGTTGTTTAGAAAGAAACTCACACGACTGATCTTAAAACATCTCAGTGCCTTTGTTTTGTCTTAAGATGCACACCAGCCGTGCTCTTTCCTAGGCATGTTCTTGTAAATGTACTATGGCCTAATCCTGTATTAATGATATTAATGTCTGAATAGCTCAAGTAAAAGCATCTTGACTTAAGAATGTTTCGATGTATTGAAAAGTCTTTTTCTCACTCCTTGATAAAAGTGATTTGATGACTAACACAAAGCTTCTGCTGAGGATATGTAGGCTGAACACACGTGAGTCAGTGGAAATGGAAGTAGAAACACAGTGTGTAAAGGGGTTTGTCTCTCTGTGTAAACACTGATAACATTCCCAGGTAACGTGTTCATCCACTGCAAATACTACACTGCTGCCCAGAGCAGGATATCCCAGAGAGAAACACGGCAGGGTGGGGGAAGCCAGATAGAGACGTTTATTTTAGCATGCCTGAGAGAGAGAGTGTGTGTGTGTGTGTGTGTGTGTGTGTGTGAACACGCATGCGCTCACACACCCCCTCCACTGCTGCTTGAGTAATGGAAAATCTGATGGAGGAATTTCAGTCTGGGAGAAAAAATGTGAACTTTCACCCTACTCTCCGGGCCGATCAGATTTAACCGGCCAAAAATAGAAAAACCTGGAAATCAGCAGCAGCGAGTGTTTTCTCTGTGATTCAGCTCTACTGAAAGCACAATAAACACTTTCACTTGTGGATCTGTCAGAGCTGGAGTAACGTGGGAAGCTGAGAGGCTTTGAGTCACATGTTGACTACACCGATGCATTCGTTTGTTTGTGTTTCATGCGTTGCCACTTTTTCCTGTTTCTAAAAATTCAGTCCACTGACTCTGTCTGGTTTGGCTAAATCCGAGCTTCCTTTGTTTTAAAGGCCATATAAAACCACATTAACCACACATTTCACACGTGATGTCATGTGTTTCTCAGTGTGACAGGATATTCAACGAGGGAAAAGATGTAGGAAAATAGAATAACATATTTTTTAACATTTAATAGTCATTTTAATCATTTTACAGGCTTGCAATTGCAGTTTTTAAAGACAGGCAATTACTTTTTAACTCCTAATTCTGAGTTTATAACTCCCAATTTTGAATTTATATGTCATAGTTCTGAATTTGTCCCTCACAATTCGGAGTTCATATCTCACAGTTATGAGTTTATACCTCAAAAGTCTGCATTTATCTAATAATGAGTTTATATCTGCCATTTTTTGTTTTTATCTCATATTTCCTAGTTTACATCTCTGTTTATAGTTTAGAATTCTGAATTTATATCTCATAATTCTGAGTTTACATCTGCTATTCTGAGTATTTATCTCATAATTCATCATTTATACCTCATAATTTATGGTTTAGGGGCCCTGCCATACACCCGGGCAAGTGTTTTTGCTAGTTTCAGCCTCACATGGTCCTCACTTTATAGTCGCCGTATTGTTTAAATAGCAAACGCATTTGTGCCTATTTGTCATTCAGGCACATTGTTGGTGTGTTGCTATTTTGAGGAACTGAAAATAGACTGTGCCATAGACCAACTCAAACCTGGTCTCAAGTCAAAAGTCAACAGCACAATACATTTGTCTCTTAGCTATTGGCTCTTAAAAGGAATTGGAGGATGAGACTGCAATTCTGAGTTTATATCTCATAATTCAGAGTTTATCTCACACTAGCAACAAACTGAAACAGTATCTCAAAATACTAAAGAAGTGTGTTGTTGGCAGTGTCTGTGTGTTTCAGGGATCCTGGAGATGTTCCTCTGGTTGTTCTTTGAGTCTGTGTGTGGAGTAAATCAGAACAGACCATGTCTATTTTCTGACTCTGGAGGCTTCAATTAACCTCGCATGTGATTTTAATTTGGCCGTTGCACAAAGTCTCTGTTTCCAGCTTTAGCTGAGCCGTAAATCGGTGACATATTTCTGCTATTCCTGCGGGTTTGCTCTCAGAGTAACTGTCCTATTTCAGCTCTCACAGGACACCCGTAATATCAGCTCCCCGCACCCGCGATTATTTTGGAAAGAAAATTAACAGAGTGGCCTACATTTTATATATAAATATAAACTCAGAAATGTAACACGCCTTTGAACATTGACATATGCCACAATACATCGATCCAGGTCGGATGCTTGTGGGTACAGATCGCAAAACACACATATTTCACTCTAAAATCCAAACAAATACAAATAAAAGCCCTAATTTGAGGAACATTTAGCTTTTTCATCGCTAACTAAAACTAACACTGTTTGAAAAATGGTTAAAAAAAAAATATATATATATATACACACACACACAGTATATTTATTTTACAACATTTCTTGCTATTTTAAATATACATAAAATATAGATTTTTTATTCAAATGATTTTATATATTTTAGACACTGACAAAAAAGTGGACAATGTGTGGAATTTAAATTTGATTGTTAATGGAAAACAATTACCACAAAAAATACCACAATGAAAAAAGATGAATGTTTTTATTAAGTGTAATGTATTTCTGTGATGTTCATCTGTATTTTCAGCATCATTACTCCAGTCTTCAGTGTTACATGATCTTCAGAAATCATCATAATATAAAGAAAATCCATTCAGAAATGAGTTTCTGCTGATTGATTTGTGTAGTTATATATACTGTATGACAGACACATTTTGAAAGCATAAAGCTGGAAGCATATAATCCTGTAGAAATTAGGTAAATTAAGAATTTAAGAAGCTGTGTTTCTTTCATGCTAACTGCCAGGATGTCCTGACTGATTTAATATTATGTAAACAACAACAACAACACTATTTATTATTTAAATAAATGATGAGGGTGAAATGAAAACTTCATAAATGAAAAATCCAGCCCCTAATGGACACTGATGGTACTAAAAACGAATCTGCAGAGGATTTATGCTACACGACTTCTTGACTATAGCATCTATCTACAAGACCACAACGAACCTCATACTGCCATCCTTGAGACTCACAGCTAAGAGTTTATGTGAAGGCTGTCAACTTCAATACATCAAAAACTTGATGTACTTCAAAACACGTGTTTTCTGGGGTCTCAGGTGTAATGGTGTTTCTACTGTGTATGTGGTATTGTCCTACACTGACCCTATTTTACAGGTACATAACTATTTCAGATGCAGTTTAGTACATGTTCACAGTCATGGACCGTTGGCTGATCTTCACAATATTAAGCATAATACTCAGTTGTTATGGGTATCCCAAGTATAGTTGAAGGCCTCTTACAACCCTAACCCCTAACCCTACCCCCCTAACCCTACCTCCCTAACCCTAACCCCTAACCAGCCTCGATAACCCACCTCTGATGAGTGTTTAGGAGAGGTTGGTATTTAATGACTTTGGTCATAAAGGCTTCTTCCATACTGGAGTCATGCCACCTCTAAAACAAACACCTCTCCACACTCCTCATTAATCACACACAGTGCAGAATATCATGTTCTTAATAAAAAACATAGACATTATAAGTAAATATACAATTATTTCTAAATATTCAATATAAATATAAATACATATTCATTAATTGATTTCATTCTGCTAACCCACAGGTGTATTTATGATCAAATCTCATGAAACCTGTTCAGGTAATAATATTTTAATTAAAAATAAAAAAAGTTAATTAAAACATGTTTTGCATACCATGGACTATTAAGACCCTGAGAAACTATTTCAAATGCAATTTCTTCTTTTTAGGTGACATGGACATGTTTATATGTATAAGATTATAATTCAATTATAAATAATATATATCAATTTGTGTAACAGAATCTGATATTTTGGAGGTTCCCATATGATTGATATCTCGCAAGCTTTTAATATAGAGGATCAGAAACTTCTCACCAGGACTGCATTTATTTAAAAATGTGAAATATTATTACAGTGTGTTCTGTGTGGATCTGTGTTAAAGTGTATTTCTGTGATGTTCAGCATCATTACTCCAGTCTTCAGAGTCACATGATCTTCAGAAATCAGAATAATATAATACAGAGGCATATGTTTTATTTGTGTCGTCCAGCAGATGGAGCCACTCAAACACAGAAACACACCTCAGTCAGAGACTCTGGATCAGAGCCAGTCAGGATCTTTCACTGTTCCTCGATGATCTTCTGACGAGAAACCTTTATCTCTCTGAAACCTGAAACTATTACACGCAAACCTTTATTAGATTATCATTTATATTTGGTCTGATGTTTTAATAAACTGTTTCATAAAAAAAAAATATCTGAATATTATTTTAGATCAAAGTAGGATAGTATGACTGTCTGATATCATCACTGTATTGTTTTGCTCACAAACACACAAAGACAGTCAGAGCGATGAAGATCCTTGAGTTCATATCTCTGAGCACAAACTGTTCTGACTGTTCACTCACACACACTCACACTCACACTCACACACACACACACATGTTGGTTTTTGTGATTTATGAGGACTCTCCATAGGCGTAATGGTTTTTATACTG
>JAUMHP010000063.1:22138692-22149839 GCA_032361065.1 Enteromius trimaculatus
CTTGTTTCCTCATGGAGACCTAACTAATGTCCCACAAGATCAACATTTACTGCTATTCCTATCTTTGTGGGGACAATTAGTCCCCACGATGATATAAAAACCTGTACACACACACACACACAAACACTTTACTGAAAATGTATCAAAATAAAGTGGGTTTATGATAATATCTTACTAATATTTGTCTTGTTGTTCTGTACAAATATCCATTCTTAAATTAGAAAACACATCTGCTAGTGATCTACAGTAACTGTATTTAGTAAACTGTATTTAACACCCAGAAGCTCAGATGACAAACAAAAGAACTGAACTGATCATCATAGACCTAACATCTAAACAGCTAAATACTGTAACAGTGTGCTGTGGTTATATTCCTCCAGCAGATGGAGTTCTGTGACAAAAGCAGGGTTCTCTCATCTCTTACAGAGAATCCTGTTAGATGTGTGTGTGTGTGTGTGTGTGTGTGTGTGTGTTTACATGCTTCCAAAGAAATGTGCTTAATAATAATCTGTTACAATGTTACCTCGTCCAAAATGTGATCTGCACATGATTTTGTGTGATTGATCCTAAATGTGTATTGTTTAGGATGCTCATTTCACACACAACAAAGAAAGAAGCGATGCATTAGCATCAGCTCATGTTGTTCCGGATCGTTGTAATTTACCCCTTTAACCACGTGATGTCAGTATAAAGACATTAAATGATCAGATCAAGCCGCTCTCTGGAGTCTATGATTAATGTCTCTGTCTGATCGTTTGTTGAGGATGTGCAAGTCCTCAGATCCTGAAAATACACCATAAATAACCTCTCCGTTTACAGATCCGAAACTTCTGGAAATAAACGCGTCACGTGCTCTAATGTAGGACACTGTAGCAGTCGATGTAATGTTTTCATATTAAACTAGCTGTAACTGTAACATTTAGAGCAGCACTGCCTGACTGACGACAGTGACCAATCACAGGAGTTCGGGGCGGGACTATCGGTTTGACTGACCAATGAATGAGCGGTAGGAGTTTAGAAATCAATTTTGTCTCCATATAGCTCAATATCAATTTATATAGCTTTCAAAACACTCATCTATATGTATAATTACGTTTATATGATCATTAAAAGGTTAATTTCACACAGCATTGTATTAATAACATTTAGATACTAAAAAACTTTGTTAAAAGTTAGATTTTTTTTTTTTATATTGTTTGCTTTCCTGAAGTCAAAGGTTTAGTAAAGTATAGTGTAACTTTTGTCTTTTTTAATTAGTTTTTGAAATATTTCAATTTTTCTTCAGTTAAATTTTTATTACTATTTTTTTTTATTTTTTGTTTTAGTTATTTTTAGAACATAAAGTAACCTGCTTAAAAATGAGAAATTAAGCAATGGAAACTAACAGAAAAAAATAGATTTTATTTGAACATTTATTTTATTTCAAGTAACATTAATATTCTTTTAGTTTTAGTTAACTATAATAACCCTGTTTCATGTAACATTTATTATGATTATCTTTCTTCCTACTGAAGTCCATTTATAGTGTTTTTGTTTGTTTGTTTGTTTTTGCGGTAAATAAGAAAGAGACTTCTCTGCTGATGTTCCAGGTCTTTCTGCTGCCGCGTGACTCTGGCCTGGTTTCTCTGCTCCCAAAACAGCTCCTGGACTCTAAAATACACATAAACACGCCAACATCCCTACAGCGTCTGCTTAAAGGAACGGTTCACCCCAAAACACTGAAAACCTGTTCACCCTCAGACATCCCAGATCAGGAGGAGTGTGTGTCTTCATCAGATCTGGGGGAATGTGTCTCAGTAATGGATGTGAATGGGTGCCGTCAGAATGATAAAAACACCAGAATAATCCCCAGCACTCCAGTCATCAGTGAACATCTGGAGAAGACACAAGATCAAACTATAACATCTATAATCTATAATAACTAGAGTTCTGGTCTGAATCAGGAGAGAAATCAGCTCAGATCAAGCAGCGTTTACAAGACAAAACACTCTAAAACTTTAACGTTTTTTTGTCTGTTAACTGATGGAGTGCTGTGTGACGGCACCCATTCACATACATGGCTGAGACACATGTCTCCAGATCTGATGAAGACACACACTCATCTATGTCTCAAATATTCTGAGCACATTTCAGAGTTCAGAAAGTGTATCTGAATGATTCTCTTCATCGGTCTGGACACATGCAGCGCTGCAGAAAGGCTCATATTCCAGTCTCAGAGCACAATCACGCTCACAAGAGCTCTGTCAGCATTACGAGAGACTCAACGCCCTATGAAACCGCAATCAACCCCCGATTCTCAGCCGTCACTGACTCTGCTCTTTACCCTATTCCTCACTGTAAAGCTGCTTTGGCCGGCTGTGTTGTTAAAAGTGCTAGATAAATAAAGGTAACTTGACTTGATTACTGTTCTTCATCAGTGTTTTTAACTTGTTTTTCAGTTCAAGTGCTTAAATACAGACACACTTGAGATGCAAAATGCCATAAAATATGTTTTGTATTTGTCAGAAATTAATCAAAATCTAGTGAGTACTCGATTAAAACAAATAAATATCTATCAGTTGGCTCAGAAAATACAACTTAATTCAAAGAGAGACAAGTTTTCATTGTCCACTGACAGATATTTGTTTGATTTTAATTAATTTATCAGAAAGCAAGCATATCTTAATTGTGCTCCTCCAGTAAATATATCTGCATTTAAGGATGTTTAGATGTGTTTTGTGCTGGAAAACAAGACAGAAACACTCAACAAGTATTACACATTTTCTAGTCGTTTCTGATTGAAAATATTTAGTTTATTGTATACACAATACTGTGAGGCCAAACAATATCAGGTCTGAGATTTGAAACAAAATGGAAATAAGAATGATTTTCTGAAGGTTTTCACGTCAAAAGATCATGTTTAATTCAGTGTGTCACTTGATGTTTCTTTGTAATGATTTGTGAAATTTACTAGCAATTAAAAAAAATAAAAATATTACAGTAATAATATGGTTCAATCTTTAACTTGAGTTAATTAAATGTAACTCCTAATTAGTTCCTGAGTTCTGAACAAGTTTATTAATAAATCTAGTTTATTTTTAAATGATATAAATATATACAAACCCCCCTAAAAAATAAGAGAGCTCAAAACAATCTTAAAATGAAGTCTGAAAAACTAAAAATAAAAGCTAATTCAAACTATTAATAAATAATCATATACAAATTAGTGCTGTCAAAATTTAATTACATTTAATACACAATTAATCACATTCAAAATAAGTATTTTATTCAGATAATGCTGGATTTATATTTATAAAAGTGTTTATTATGTTTATGTAAATACACATATGCAGATATATATTTAAAAATATGTTACATTTATATATTAAATATATTTATATCAAATTTAATTTATATGAATATACGTTTAAATACTTTCGAATTATAAACTGTATGTGTATTTATATAGAATAAATATACACAGTGCACACACATATATTTTGGATGTGATTAACTGTGATTTGACAGCAACAAATCCTCCTAAGATAGCACTGTTCGATGAGGTTAGACCACATATTGTGATTTTTTTTGGCCACATATTGAGAGCCTCTCCAATCAAAGCACACTCCTGCTGATGATTTGATTTCCATTTTAAAGCTCATTAAGATCTCAGCATCATTCAGCAGTAATGCAGTGTATAATCAGACGAGAGCTGGCTTTATCACTCGTCAGGCTAATGAGTGTGAGATTATTGCGTCTGGGGTTATTGATCGTCTTCAGCAGATTCCAGCTGAGCTTCAGCAGCGTCTCCAAGGGAACAGATCTCACACCAGCCGAGCAGAACCAGGGCAAGGAGCTATTTTTGAGGCAGGCCATCCTTTTTATGCAAAGCCACAGATGGCACACACACACACACACACACACATGCTCTCAGGTTCCTGTCACCTTCACCCAGTTGTGAGGAGCGCAGGCAATGCAGAATAGAACAAGACATCTCGAGGAGGAAACGTGAGTGGACACTTCCTCAGACTCAAGGCCTTCAGCGAGATCACGAGACCTGAGGGAAGACAGAGAGATCGACTCAACGTCACGTGTTCATCACACACTCCGTGTGTGTGTGTGTGTGTACAAACCCAGCTCCGGGGGAAGCGCTGAGATCGGGTTACCCTCCGGCAGTAACGTCTTCAAGCACCAAAAGAACAGCTTCATGTACACTCAGCTCTGATAAACTGTAAAATACATCATTAAACAAATATATGTTCATTAGTATTTTTTAGGACAAATATCTAAACATCCTTAAATCAAGATTCAGACATTAAGTCTTGTTTTCTAAAGAATTATACAATTCTACAGCGATCGAGTTGATTTTAAAGACAAAGACAGAACCTTCTTCGTCACACGCAGGCTGTTGTGAAACAGTCTCCAGATTCTTTGTGGAACCATTTAGACATAAAAAAAGGCATTGACTAAAAACCCATCTCTTCCATCTTTATTTGAGCCTCTAACTCCAGCGTAACGCTCTGCTTGTGTACCGTGGCTGTTTTCAGGGCTTTAACTAAATGTTTATAGCCATAAAACCATCAAATACTGTTTTCTTTTTCTTTTATTTATTATGCAAAGTTTTGTTCTTGTCTGATAGTGTCGGTGCAGTTAGATTATATTACTGATTATTAATTGTCTTTTAATTTGTTTAATAATGCTAAAGTCTAAAAATGAACGATTTAATTGCAAAAATGATGTCCATTCTTAATATTTTTGTGTTGTTTTCCAGGATAAATATCTAAATATTCTTAAATCAAGATGCATTTATTTGAAATTGAAAAATGATATCATTAAGTTGTTATCTTAAAAAATATATCAAAATGTCATGTTTATGCTTAAAAAAGGCATTTTTGGCACTGTTTTGGAGTGCTGTGGATTATTCTGATGTTTTTATCAGACTCCCATTCTGACGGCACCCATTCACATCTATTACTGAGACACATATCTCCAGATCTGATGAAGAATGAGTTACTTTTAATTATTTTTCATGGCTCGTTCACTGACCAGTGTTGTCTGATGGTGGTCGATTGTTCCTCACATCCAGACCAGAGCTGACAGACGGCTGAAGAACGCTCTGCTGTTCCTCTCCAGACACAAGCTCTAGAACACGCAGAGGAACAGCTGGCAGTCTGAATCAGGAGAATATAAGAGTGCACTGTGCTGAGATGTTCTTCAGGGCTCCTCTGCTCAGGTACAGCAGGTCTGCAGATGCTGGTTTCTCATCTTCTTCTTCACAGTCGAGGCTCAGATGAAGCTCCCTCATGTCTCTCATCCAGAGCAGCGCAGACGCATTAATAATACTGTGATAATCTCATCTGATTGATCACATCAGCCGCTAAAGGTTATGCTTCCAGCCCGCTGCCAGATATGTTGTCAGCCGTTGCTATCTGATTTTCTGATCTGATTGAAATGTCCTGTATTAATTTAATTCACGACTTTTGTTCATTTATTTGTGAAACGGCGAGGAAATTAATAATAATTGAAAGAAAAACGCCCAGAAATGTAATAATTTATGTAGTAACCTATTCAGTGGAACATCTTTTAACACTATAAAAAGTTCACTCAGTGCTTCATGTGGTAAAATATGAATTATTTTTAATTAAAAATTAAAAGATTACAAATTTTAATACATTTTGTGCTGTTATAGCTATGCCACAAAAACAAACAAACAACAACAAAACGTTTAAGAACCTAATAACGTTTTTTTTTTGTTTTGTTTTTTTTTTTTACTATTTTGATATGTTTTACTGTAAGATGTGCAATGGCTTTGGATGTATTTTAGGAATACCTCAACAGTCAGTTTTAGGCTAATGTTGCCTATTCAATTGACTATCCACATTCTGTTCAGCGCGGAAGTAAGCCCATAAGCGGGGCTTCCGGTTCATCAGCTGCTAACGTAACGAGGAGAGTCATAGTTAGGATAATAAATAACATGATAAGACACAGCAGTTTCAAACAGCAAAACGGAACTGTTGTACACCTAAAAATAGCTTGACACTGATGAGACCGGAAGTTAGACCCATAGAATTTACAGAAGTCCCAGCCCATTTTTAGTCTAGAAAAATGTGCATATATTAAATATATAATTACTTTTTATATCAGGTCTCAACATCCACCTAAAACATTTAAGTCGTACAAAAACAGTCTATTTGTATTTGTTTGTTATGATTTTGTTTGATTTATTATAGAGCACGCAGTTCTACAGTTATTTAGCAGTTAGCGGAAGCCTTGCACATGAACAAAATAGAGTTTGCTAGGTGGGAAAATAATCAACATCATAATAATAATATATAGCGACTATAGCCCTGCAAAAAAAACAAAAAAAAACAATAAAAGCCCAATAGAAACCATCACAGATTTCCATTAAAATGCATTATAAACCATTAACTTTTTCCAGTAAGACCATAACAAAATATCTTTTTGTGGTGTGTTTTTGGGCGTTTTTCCAACAAGATTTAACGCCCCTCCGACAGAATCCATCACATACCAGTAGACACCATCATACTTTCCATTAAAGCCAATACAATTGCCATTCTAATCCTTAAATTCTATTGTGTTTTGGGTAGGGTTCTACTGTTTTTAAATAGATAATCACTAAAACTATTTGTGCTATATAAACGGACTCTCGAGCAAGGGTAGATTATTGCTTTTTTCTTTTCTGTCAGATATCATTATGTTAATTAGTAATATAAATCGCTATGACGTCATTTGAATTTATTAATATTTATATTTTTTGCACCCTCAGATTCCAGATTTCCAAATAGTTGTATCCAAATATTGTCCTATCCCAACAAGCCAGACATCAGTGGAAATCGTATTCATCCTGCTTTCAGATGATGTAGCTACAACTCTCCATTTTGACTTGTTTTGTGGTCCAGGGTCACATTTAAACTCCAAATGACCCTTTTTCAACAAAGAGCTTGTAAAGGAATGTTAAAAGTTCACCCACAGACTTGAACCATTTTTTTTTTTTTTTTTTTTCAATTTAATACAAAGTGACTGGTTTTGTGGCCTGTAAACTCTATGTTTTCATTCTTTTGTTGACTTCGCTCAGCTCACCAGACTAATATGAAATATTCAGTGGCCGCGCGTGCGCGTGAGGGCGGGGAGGCTGATATAGTCTCTGCTGCCGGAGTCAGCTGCTCAGAGTCACTTCGAGCGCAACGAGACACGTTCTGAGCTCCGAGATTCCGTGTGTGAGTCTCTCCAGATCTGTCGTTCCCGGAGCGCAGACCGCGGATCGGAGGCGTTCGTCAGAGATGCTCGTGTTTTAGAGGCATCCAGCAGCATCAGTTTCCGTCGCGCTGAAAGGAATGAGAGCAGAGCATCAATGTTTCACTGGGGCAAGTGGAAGAAGAGGATGGGAGCGAACAGTTCATCCAAGAGACCCGTGTTCGACGAAAAAGAGGATGGTGAGGATCACTCTGCATCACGACACATCTGACTCCTAACATCACTGCGCTTTTAACACATGATGAAGAGTGAATCTGATCTCATGTAGAAACACAGATGAGCCTTTGCTGGACTAACTGCTGCATGCTCGGGGCTGTGAAACTGATGTCAACAGGATTTTGTAAGGCAGATTTATACAGAGTTCAGAATTCAAGTGCAACTCTATTTATTTCTTCTTTCTGTTTCTTGGGGGTTTTATTCTGTGGTAAAACATGCATTATTCCTTATTTTAGTAGCCTACGCTTTACTTTACTCTGAGCATCACAGTACTGTGTGTATGCTGCAACTTATGTTATAAACACAGAAAAACTGAGATCATGATTCTGAATATAGCAGATAAAGCAGATGTCTTAGTTATGAACCACAAGTTTTCATCCATACGGCAAAAATCTATTTTTTTCAAATCTATTTTTAATACATTTTAAAATAATGCCCAAAGTATCTATATCTTCTAAAATATGATAATATATGTATGTGAATATACCAAAATGTTTTCTGTATATTTTGTATATTATTTCTGAGTGCGCAGTGCAGATATTCCTCTTATTGTTTTCTGCCTCTTTTAAATATTTCAAATCCATTCCAGTGTGACCGTAGAGATCAGCTGGAACGCAGACTGTTGGAACAAAACCTGCCAATTATATCATTTGCTGTTTAATTGGTTAATTAGTGAGGATTACGGAAATCCAGGGAAATTATACCTCTCTATCAGAACAGGCATGAATGGTGACTGAATGTGTGTTTGTTGAGGGAGTTACGTCACACCTGAAGACTAAACCTGTAGTCTGTAGGTCAGAACGTGTCAGAAATGAGGTCAGTTCGCTGTGGATCTGTAATCATACGATGTGACTGGAAGAGGACACGTAATGACCCATTTAGATACAGTATGGACTCAATGCTGCTAGCTTCTGTTATATGAAAATCACTGCGTTAATGATTGTGAAAGTAATTAGAATTATGTGTGGGATAATGAGTTGAGTTCAGGACACGGCCGAGTGCTGCATGGGTTGCTCTGTATTTGTTTTCATGGGTTTTATTGATGAACATTACTTCAGTGGAAAGTTGCAACTACAAAGGAGAGAAGCAGAGCTTCTATATTATATCAAATCCTTTTGCTTGACATCCTTGACATTTAAAGGTTTTGTTGGCTGAACATTCCGACGACAAAGAAAGAGATGATGGAAGGACATTCTGTTAAAGGAGTAGCTCACATAATGAAAATGTGCTCACCCTCAGGCCATCGGAGATGTAGAGGAGTGTGTGTCTTCATCAGGTCTGGGTGTCTCAGCAATGGAAGTGAATGGGTGCCTTCAGAATGAGAGTCTGATAAAAACATCAGAATAATCCACAGCACTCCAGTCCATCAGTGAACATCTGGAGAAGACACAAGATCAAACTAATCCAGCATTAAGATGATTTTAACTCAAATATAATCCATAATAACTCTTTCAGGAGAGACAAAACAGTCCAAACCTTCTTTTGTCTTCTCCGTCTTGATCCTGATCTCAGTTTCACATTTGAATCTTTTGCTGAACCATTCCTTTCATATACATCTGTGGTGATTTGATCAACATGTAAAGTCCAACAGTCAGATTCGTAACAGACTGATGGGTGTTTCTTGAACTCTCCAGGAGGAATTACTGCTCGAGATGTTTAGGATGAGAGCAGAGATATCTGAGTGTGAACAGACTGAAGGTTTGGTGGATGTAGGACGAGTTCTCCAGAGATTTTGACAGTATGTTGGATTTGTCATTTAACTGAAATAAAGCCAGTTTAATCACTCAGTGATAATAATATCCACGTCATTATCAGAATCTGTTGTCTGGGACAGACGCGAGATCTGATCTGATCTGATCTTCTGGTTTGATTCTCTCACCCTTCTCGCTTTGCCAATCTGCGTGCGGCTGCTTTGAAGCTGCTAGACGGTTATTCCTCATGATCCTTACTTGAAAGAGAACACGGGGGAGAGAGAGAAGGAGCTGGAGAAGCTCCTGAGGTTTGATTCAGCCTGAGATCTGTGTTTTGTCGGTTTCTCACGAGCGTTTGGAGGAAATATGTGACCCACATTGAGCTGTAGACTCAGACCTGTTTTTACACATAATATCTAAAAAGAGCTGCAGGAAAAGTTTGAGAATGTTTTGTTTAGTCATGATTTAAGGCCTGTTCACACCAAAAATGATAATTAATTATAAGTATATTAGCGTCCACAACAACGTATCATATATGTTCAGTTGACATTAACTAACTGCTTGATTTCTATATTTCTGCTATACCATTATTACCTCTGATAAATTATTACTAAATATAATATAGACACGTTTAAACAATTTGCCTCATGAAAAGGGCAATACCAATAAACTTGAATTGAATATGAAGCATGCTGCTGTTTTAGTGTCTGCTGCTTTAAAGACTTTATATAATTCAGAAACTATTATTAGTGAAAATAACACTTATTTTTCTACTTCTTAGAAGTACAAAGAATTGGAAATTCATTTGCTATTGTTATGATGTACACAAGAGTGTGCAATATTGATAAAATGATATTAAGATATTAATGATAATTCACTATTGTTTAGATAAGTGTGTTTTTGAAACACACCGTCTCTGCATTTGATAATAAAGTTTAATTCTCGTCATTATACATTACCATCACTCTGTTCTTCTACTTGATAATGTTCAGTGCTTTGCTAAAAAAATAAAAAAAAATAAAGTGACTTTTTCTAAATGTGAGACTAAAACTGCCAGTAGGTGGCAGCAATTCATTGAATCATTCACTCAAATGATTTGTTCAAAACAGTTGATTCATTAACAAATAAAGTCTTTTTGAATAAATAATTGAATCATTGACTCATATCATTTGTTCAAAAAGAGATTTTTAAAACAATGTTGTTAATGATTGTTCTTGGTGTGAGTGGTTCTTTAATTTTCGAATGTTTTTCAAAAGTTCATTTGTTGAAATCCTCATGCAAGTCTTGCGTATGACAGTTTACCTCTTTATCTGTTCAATTAATAAAGAAAGGTTTGCGTTGCAAGGACGAAAGAGACTCACTCAGACTGGGAGTGACATTAATGATCACAGGATGAACATTTCTGGCTGAAATGTTCCTTTAATTAAATTGTAAATTAATGAAAGTAAGATATATTTAGTGAATGCATGTAAAGGCTGTCGCCTCTGTCTTGCTTAGTTGGGGACACCTGATTTCCAGTGATTATCGTGGTCTTGACTACACAGACCGTCTCTGCATTTGATAAATAAAGTTTAATTCTCGTCATTATACATTACCATCACTCTGTTCTTTTATTTGATAATGTTCAGTGCTTTGCTACAATCTCTATTGTTAAAAGAGCTATAGAAATAAAAAGTGACTTGACTCGACTTAAAACGATTACAGATGACCTCAGTGCTGCAGGGTGAAACGTGTCACATGTTATTGAAATCAAATATGCATGAGCTGAGAATACACATTTCACATGAGCTTCCTGAGACACTCATTTGTATTTGATAACAGTGTGTGTGTGTGTGTGTGTGTGTGAGTGTCTGTGTGAGAGAGTGTGTGTGTGTGTGAGTGTCTGTGTGCACCTGGTATTTATCACCTTATTGTCCCCACAAAGATAGGAATAGCAGTAAATGTTGATCTTGTGGGACATTAGTTAGGTCTCCATGAGGAAACAAG
>JAUMHP010000063.1:22157457-22176144 GCA_032361065.1 Enteromius trimaculatus
TAGAAATCTTTGGGGGTGCTTTTATTCATTTTGGGGGTGCTGAAGCACCCCCAAAAATGGGCTAAAATCGCCCCTGAGCATCACAATTTATGGATATTATTGATGTTTAAGTAGTAATGAGTTGTTCCTTTTGTAGCTAAATAAGAAACGATTACACTGCTCACAAACATGGGTTCATGTTTTTATTGCCTGTGTTTTATTAACTGGAGTGAATCCGTTCACACTGCAGTGTATGAATCACTGAACCGAGTCGTGATCGGTTCAAATGTGTTTTTCCTCTTTGTTTGAAGTCTATAGCAGCATATAAAAGTGAAGGAACATCAGAAAACAGGCGGGAAACAGGCTATAGACTCATTTATAATGAAGTCTCGCTGTAATCGGGAAAATTACTGACTTTCACTGGCGCTTAAACTAACATGATTTCAGCTTTATGTCAGGCTATAGTCATGTTATAATATACATATTGTTTGTATTCCGCTATAAAACGGCCAGATTTTGAAAGCAGAGAATATCCCAATATACAGTTGGCCTGCTTTATTCTCGTTATATTTCGACTTTAAAAAGCATGTACACAAACTACAATTTAGTGTTTAAATAGTGTTAAATACCTTTTTTACATCATAGACAAGACTTTACAAACTAAATACATTTGATTAATAGAATCCAAAAAAAGGTTTTTATTTAATATATATATATATGTGTGTGTGTGTGTGTGTTATGTTTAGTATATTTATATATAAAATAAATATATAAATGTAAATATTTTCTAAATATTTCAAGAAGACTTGATGTTGAAATATTTCCTCATGCGTGTTCCTGATCAGTCAGGTTGCGTTCAGTGTTCGTGAAGCAGTAGGGATTAATAGTTGTCTGAACCAATTCTTCAGCCCACAGTGCTTTCTGTAATTGTGGGGTTGTTTCTCGGTGTGTGTGTGTGTGTGTGTGTGTGGGCCGATAGCGCTTCTCTCTCAGAGTGTTCTTCTCTCAGTCTTTGTCTCATCTGTTTCCAGCGCTTTAATGTAAAGTTTACGTCCGGTTCCAGGTCTCTGTGTGTGTGTAGATGAGATGTTCAGATGCAGGATGAATGATGTGTTTTGTTATTGGGTTTGTAAGTGTGCTTTCATTTCCTGAGCTGCGTCATGTGCATCAGCACATTTACATGAGAGAGAATGATTTCTCTCCGTCACTGACAGACTCATCAGTAAAAGTCTGAAGAACATTTTGACCTTCGTGCCATTATCACCAGATCCTGGATTCTGTCTTTGAATCATTTATTTATCTGAGCTTGTTTCTTTTAAATCTGGTAATTAAACAAAAGCCTAAAGTATTAAGAGTTTAATATTCTAATCAAATGAAAATTATAGAAACCCTTTCATCTTTTTCCAAAGAGTTTACTGATAAAATCAAAACATGTAATATATGATTATTAAGCTTAGTTTATTAGATTGAGTACAGCAGTGATATGTTCCTGTCATGACATCTTTAGATTAAACCAAACATTTAAGAGTTCGGTCATATTTTTGATTTATTAATGCAGAATTCTAACTCTGTGTTAAATTCCATTTTTGTGACTGGAATTATTGTTTATTCATAAACGGAGCTGTGATCAATCAGCCTCAAAGAAACATAAAACCTGTGAAAAACCAAGCTGACAGAAAACTGAACACAACATCTGGTGATAAAACAGCATAGCATTCAAAGAGAGGCAGTGTTTCTCTCGTAAGCGTGGACAGACGGCTCTTAGGTCTGCCTGAAGACGTCTTGCTCCTCTCAGCAGTTCTGTGACCCAGAAAGCAAGCGCTGTTGATCGGAGTCTCCTGTAGATTGAACAGGACACACTTGTGCTCGTGACAACAATAGATGGAGCGGCTAAATATATCAGAGTCGTGGGAATAGAAGAAACTTGAAAAGCACAAACCCAGCCGCTCGTAAGATGAGTTACAGAATCCTGCATCACTGACATCATCTAATGCATCTGATACACAACGTCTCATTAGATCTGCATTTACCAAACCCTTTCAATTATTCAGAAATATATTCTTATCATTTTACATCTACCAAATCCTGGACTACTACATCTATCTTTTTAATAGGATAGGTTAGTTAGATTTTAATAAATGCGTATGATCTAAGAATGAATTAAAGTGACTTCATTTCCTTTGGATCTCAAACTCAGTCCAAAACCTACAAATCCATTTCTAACCGAACAACACAAATATTACTCTGAAAAGAGTTCTTTCAGTTTCAGCTGTAATCTTTGTTAAAGGCAGACACATTCATGTTCATCAATTAAACTCAGTTTTAAAAGCGTGTGAGATACAGGGGACGGACAAGTATATTTTATAAACATTTTTAACACTAATATGACTTTACATAAATTTACAAAACCTTTTTGGCACTCTTGGGACTCCATACACAGATCTGGAGGAAGTTACTTTTAAAAGTATTGTGAGTTTCTATGGAAAGATTGTTTTGTGTTACTTTTTAAATCTGGGCAGGGTTTGCTTGTTAATGTTCATCTGCTTTAGACTGAAGGAGCTTAATAAAGTGGGATTAAACACATAAATGATATTTGTCAGGTTTGTATAATATTCTGACTGTTTTTATTGATATTGAGGAAGACCGAATGTGTTTTTGAGATATAAAAATGACCCGAACACAAAACCTCTTTAATGTCTGGCCAAATATCTGGAACAAAGATCAGTGCTATCTGAATCCCTGTATGGATGAGTAAGAGTCATGAATCAGGCGTCGTGTCTGTGTTTATGTACTCAGTATTCTCAGATTCACTTCTAGTAACAGCGCAGGACATATTCTGCTGCTAATTAAATGCTGCTTGATAAGGACTGACACGGCGTATGAGAAAGAGAAGTCATTTTCCCCTCATTAGGATTCTTACTAAAAACGGTAACCATGGCAACCATAGTCTCCACCAAAATACCATAGTAACCGCACTCACTGCTGTCATCCCGAACCTCAGGGAGCAGCTCTCCTTTAATTTGAGGATTCTGGCCGAGGCTGCAGTGATTCAGTTAATAAGGTGTCACTTCAGCTCAACATTTGTGCCGACTGAAGATCATCTCGTCTCGTGAATCCATAAACGCTGGTTAGAAGTGTCTTTACTGACAGACAGAGGGAGGGAAGATGCTTGTTAAGTCGTATACAGTAATGTAAAGTCATATACAGTGTTTCATGGAGGGAGTTATTGTGAATGTTTACTGAAAGAGAGTTTTGGCTAATCTTATAAAGAGACGTGACCTTCTGAACAGCTCTGTCTCTGGACGCGTGTATGAGGTGCAGAGTCTTGTAATATTTCTCAGTTCGGACTATTGAGAGCGTGATAAATAATAAAGCATCTCAGCAGTGTGTGAGTGAAGACAGCACAGACGGAGGTGTGTGTCATCTCAGAGATCACACACACGCATCATTTCCTGTTCCTGTTCCCTCACATGGTCATACTGAAATGATAATTGTGCTTATTAATCACGGTTGTATTCCTGGTTTCATTAGGACTTTCCTGAAGCACACATTAGAAAAACACCAACTCCTGCGGAAGATTTATTACACCTTATGAAAAAGCTTAAACAGTGAAAAATGATTACCAATAATTCCGTTATGTTAATGTTTTATACTATTGTAGTTTTTGTGTGTGTGTGTGTGTTTGTTATTTATGATATCGTTTGTAAACACACATAGGTTTACTAAGTTTTAGATTTCAGTTTTAGTTACTTTTAGTTATTATAGATCAGGTCAAGCTGAAAGAAATGAAAAAAGCTTATTTTAATATATGAATGTTTTGGGTTAGAGTTATTTAGGTTATTTAGTTTAGTTCTTCCACTTAAATAAAAATGAGAAATGTTGACTAGATAAAATTAAATCTAAAGTTAAGTTGTTGATTTTTTATATATTTTTTGATTAGAAAAAAACAAACAAACATGGAAGGAGACATAAAATATCTAAAGAAATATTTATTTTATTTGTGTATATACATATGTGTGTGTGTTTGTTATTCTTCATTTCTATCCAATTGATATAAATTCGGGATCAAATATTATGTAGACACTTCGACCGGAGCGTGATGGTTTGCTTTAGTGTTTTTTTTCTTGAATTGTAATGAAGCTAAGTGGAGCACAGCTAAACTGGTATTATCTCATTTAATATTTCTTAAATTCAACAATTAACAGCTATTTAACCAAATTCATCACATTCCTTTCTATCAAAGTTATCTGACATCATCAAGATGAACTTGTTCTGACACACTTGCACTTATTACAGTTTTCTAAACTACAGCAAATAAACGGTGAAATGTTGAAGTTTGGTTTGACTGTATATACTGTATGTGTGTGTGTTAGATATATTTGATATTAGGACTCATAAGACTTCTCTAAACAAGCGAGCAGATGCTGATAAGCGTGAAGTGATCTGTGGAGTGGGAGTGTTCTCCGGTGTTCTGACCACGAGGATGTTTCCCAGAGCACTGAACAGCTGGAAACGCTCTCAGACGACAGCTGACCTTTAGCACGCGTCTACTGTGTGTTCAAGCACAATCACAGGTGTTCCTTATGAATATTTAACCACGTAAACAGCCAGCAGGAGTTTAATGCTCTCGTTCGGAGGAGATAAATGTGAAGGCAATTAGATTGTTGTTAGAGTAACAAAGTGACCAGATCTCATATACTTACAATCAGAGTTAAAGCAACAGTTCAGACTCAGGCCTTAAAAAGATCTGGAGAAATGTGTCTCAGTAATGGATGTGAATGGGTGCCGTCAGAACGAGAGTCCAATAAAAACATCAGAATAGTCCACAGCACTCCAGTCCATCAGTGAACATCTGGAGAAGACAGAAGATGAAACTAATCCAGCATTAAGATGATTTTAACTCAGATATGAGTCTATAATAACTCTTCCTGCAGTGAAGAAGTGTCCTGGTCTGAATCAGGAGAGAAAATGTTAGGAATGTTAGGAATGTTTTGCTGATATTGCCATTAAAAACAATTAATGAAAAAAATAATTATGTTCACTGAATGTTCAAAAATAATAATTGATTTGACCACATCTGAGTTTGAAAACTGGTAAAGCATTAAGAACTTCTCCGGAAAGCTAAAACAGTCAAATACCTAATATTATTTAAAATAATAACAAATTATGTTAATTTGAACGTTTTATACTATTATAGTTTTGATTATGTTTTAGGTTTTAGTTTTAGTTATTTTTAGTGCTTTAACTTAAATGAAAATGAGAAATGTTGCCTTGGTAACTAGCTGAAATTTAAGGTTTTGCAATTTTCTATATTTGTATTTGAAAAAGCCATGTGAGAGTGTTTTGCTGATGCTGCCGTAGGTTATGAGAAAAAAAATTATATTTCTGAACATTCAAAATTGTTTTAAATATGTTTTTATTTAGTTTTTCTTGGTTATATAAATATTAAGGCAACTTAATATTTTCTAAACATAATGGGAAGGTTGCCTCTGAAATGTCAGTCTATATAGTATAATATATGTATAATAATGTTTTTGTACAGCTGTTTTAAGAACTTTTTTTAAAGACCATAGCTTTGAATGTTACTGGACAAACGTTTCAGAGAACCTTGTCAGGACGGCAGAAATAGTGTTCCCTAATTATTGTAATGTTTTTATCAGCTGTTTGGACTTTCATTCTGACGGCACCCATTCACTGCAGAGCATCCACTGTGGATCTGATGAAGAAACAAACTCCTTTGGTGAAGTGATGCATTATGTTTCCCTGCAGAACCGTGTTTGAGCAGTAAGAAATGGATTTGTTGTCAGAGCAGAATAAGGTCTTGTTTCCCGGTTTCGGCTGGTTAATGTGCTTATGTTGTTGTGGAGGAGATGATTAGATCTCTGGGTGATATCTGGGCTGTTTGTCTGAGTTATCGGGGCTGGCGGGCAGGTTTGTATTGGAGGAGTCTGCTGAGAAGCGATCGAGTCGCTGCTGGATCAAAGCGGATGTGATTAGGGAGTGTTTTAGAGGGTTTTCCGTCTGCTTGTGTGAGGTGAAGCGCTGCTGTTCTCTTATGAGCTCAAAGACTTTTCTAAAGTTCAGGAAAACATCACTTACACTGGATGCTCTGGATTATTCTGTTTCATTTGGACGGCTAAATGGCTTGATGGTTGCCTCTGGACCCTCAGAGCAGAATCAGAGTGTTTTCCAGTAACTGTATGACACATCTGGAGCATGTTTTAGAGGAGCATGCCTTTTAAAACTCGGTTAAGTTGAAAAGTAAACTCAGTACTGTTGGATTTAAGTGTGGCGTTCGATACTGAGGATCACTGTATTCTTTTAAACAGGTTCAACACTGAGGCTGGTCTCTGTGATTCAGCGTTGAATGCTATTGGATCTCCAGGAGTTTTTCCGTGGTCCGTTTTATTCCTCACCTGCCTCTGTTTCTGTCTCAGGCCCGGTTTTATTTGCTTATATGTTTCAGTCTTTGAGCTTCACAAGGTCCCATACCATATTTATGTAGATCATACCCAGCCGTCCATGACAATAAGACCTTATCTGATTTGGTTGCTTTTGTAAACAACATGACGATATTTTTTTCAGTTAAATAAGAACAAGACTGATGTCATTCTATTTGACTTCGCCATATTTGATTAAAGGCCTGTCCTCAAGTTTAGCGCCCTTACTAATAAATATCTGTACTTGTGTAACAATCCTGTTATTCAGGCCTCATATATAACTAAGAAACTCAGAGCTGTTTTTGTCCTGCTTAGAGGTTTACATAAACAGGGGTTTCAATTATAATCATTCATAATATGTATAGCATCAAAGGAACAAACAACAAAAAAAGAAAAAGGAAAGAAAGAAAGAAGAGAAAGAACAAACCTACAGGGAATACATTTCCATAAGAAAAGGATTCATTTCTCACATCTTTTAATCACTTCAATGTACACTGACTTTTCAAAACAACTATTTAAATGAATTATTTGATGATTCACTTGTTTTTTCAGAATGTTCAGAAAATCTTTTGAACATTTATTTATTTGAATACATTTTTAACGTCCTTTGTTTTGTTTCTTTTGGATGAATTTTTGAATAATGATTTGATAACTCCAGAGCATCTTTTAGTTGGTTGCATGACAGATTCAATGTCCTGTCCTGTAGTTACTGTGACTTCTCATTTAGTGTATGACATGTTTTTGAAGGGCTTTTATTTTGTCATTTTGTCTGTCGTTATGAGCATTGTCTATAATGTTGTCAAATCCGAATATAGATTCGATAACGTTTTATAAAGGTCAAGCTTTTGAAACGGAGATTTATGCATCTTCTCAAATCTGAATAAATAAGCATCGATCTATATCTGGTTTGTTAGGAGAGGACAATATCTGTCTGAGACACAACTATTAGAAAATCTGGAATCTGAGGAGCAGAATCTCCTTTAAAGTTGTTCAAAGTTCTTAACGATGCATATTACTAATCAAAAATTAAGATTTGATATATTTATGGTAGGAAATTAACAAAACCTCTACTTAATATCCTAATGATTTTGGCATTAAAGAGAAATGTATAATTGTGACTCGTACAGTGTATTGTTGTGTGTTTGCAGTCAATGTGACCCAGTCCTGTCTGTGTTCTGACCTTTATGTCCGTCTAACATCACACTCTTGATTATTATTTAATGAGCTTTTAATGCAGATTCTGTTATGGTGAAGCGCCTTTGACCCGTGACATTTTGTGCAGGTGTGTTATTAATAAGACGATGATGCATATGTTAGTCTTCCTCATTACGTGTTCATCTGTGTGTGTTTCAGGTGTGTATCGTGCAGAAGCGGGACACGGAGAAGATGTACGCCATGAAGTACATGAACAAGCAGCAGTGCATCGAGCGGGACGAGGTCCGGAACGTCTTTAGAGAGCTTGAGATCCTTCAGGAGATTGAACATGTGTTTTTAGTAAACCTCTGGTGACTATCCTGTGCTTCCTCTGATTCTGTCTCATCTTCTGCATGTGCATGACCATGTGCTTGTGCATCTCAGTCTTTGCATATGTGCAACTTCAAGGAATAGTTCACCCCAAAATACTGGGAAAGTCCAGGATTTAGTGTCTTCATCAGATCTGGAGAAATGTGTCTTAGTAATGGATGTGAATGGGTGCCGTCAGAACGAGAAAAAAACCATCAGAATAATCCACATCACTCCAGTCCATCAGTGAACATCTGGAGAAGGCAAAAGCTTTATACTGTAAGTTTTATACTGTTTGGACTACTGTTTAACCGGTGCAGATTTGTCTCCTGCTTCAGACCAGAACACTTCTTCACTGCAGGAAGAGTTATTATAGACTCATATCTGAGTTAAAATCATCTTAATGCTGGAGTAGTTTGATCTTGTGTCTTCTCCAGATGTTCACTGATGGACAGGAGTGCAGTTCTGATGTTTTTATCAGACTCTCATTCTGACGGCACCCATTCACTTCCATTACTGAGACACTGATGCATTTAAACATTTTGTTTTTGCACTGAACTATTGCTTCGGGGAGGATAGATGCAATTACTGAGAAACACTGAAAAACTGACGTCTGCTCTTTTTTTTTGTGACCTCAGGGAACAAACTGAATGAAAAAGCACAACATGACGCCTGTAAACACTGTTAAACTCTCTTAATCTGTTTAATGCAGCAGCTCGCCCAGAAACGAGATCATTCCAGTAATCTCATATATCTGATTGTGTGACGTCAGGAGCTGGAGGTCTGAGAGAAAGCCAGTATGAGTAATAGAGTTCTTCATCCTCTTCTTCTTCCTCTTTATACACTTCTCAGGCCATGATAGTGCTGAGTGTTGTATTGAAGACATTGAGAATAATGTTATTTTTATTGGTTAATCTTTATCTCACCTCCAGTTTTAGTATGTTCACACATCAGAGCTGTCTGATTGATGGAAAGGGTTAATTGTGTGTGTGTGTTTCATTTAGGGTGTGCTTTTTGTTGTTTGTCTGAAATAGATTAAATTACAACAATAGAGAGGCTTGTAAAACATTGATTTGAAATTTGATGCAGAATTTTCTGCAAAATGTTTGTACAAAAGAAAATGCCCTCCAAAAAGTTTAGGATTTATGTATTTGAGTTGTGTAGAAGCTTGGATCGCACCGTTCTAACACAATAATAATCTGATTCATATTTGTCTGTCATGCATAAGTGAAAGCAGGTCAGATTTTTTAAATAGCATTAATAACCTGAACGTGTTATAAATACACAATAACCAGGTTCATATATTTATGATCATCAGTAAATCCAATTAGGTTCAGTCTCGTGATTAACTGAATATTGCTTGTTTCACACTTTTCATATTTTAACCAACTTTTTAACTAAATAAATGTAATATGTTTCACAATTTATGTTGATTTTATGTAATAATTTTAGAAATTATTATTTAAATAAAGATAGATGCAGATAAATGATTATAAACTATGACGTGTTTATGCATGAATGACAAATAAGCTTCACATTAAGTTTGTCGGTTTATGTTTATCAAATGGATAGCTATTTTTAATTCTTATTTATAATTTTAAGTTTAAATATATTTTGAATTTCATAAATACTGTTCTCTTCTTTCTTCCTAATATTAAACATAAGACCTCTTGAAACGAATGTAGTTAAAAATCATCATAAAGTGAGGATAACCTCTAACTAGTCTTAAAACAGAGGTGAGGAATTCATTAACCAGATTGTTTCAGATACTATGCAATAATTGTTGTCTAATATGTTATTTCATTATTTATATATTGACTGTGTAATTTAAGTCTAAACCTTGAATGCAGTGCACTGTGAGGCTTTAGATAGAAGCATCTGCCGAGAGCATGAGTGTAAATTCAGGGAAAGGCGTTCTGTAATGATCTGTGAGCGTCGCTCCGTCTCAGCATCAGAATGCTGGACTTTTCTGTAGATAATCGTTCGTTCCACATTAAAGTGGCGTGAACCTGGAGGAAAAAAAGCACTCTGAATTGCTCCTGATCGTCCGTCTTCAGAAGCCAGAGCTGTAGAGAATCAACACTGCAGCTCTGTCTCTGTCTCTCTCCCACGCTGCTCTCTTCCAGTCTCCATCTGTTAGACAATGGCTCTCTCTCTGCGCTCGTGATCAGGGCAGCATATGCACACACGGTCTCTGCATTTATAAATAATACCTGTGCTTTAGTGCTCAAACATCACAGCTGCTCCTGACAGAAACCACAAGGTGTGGAGAAATAAACTTCATCAGAGAGAGAATCACAAATCAAAGCATCTGCCCGCTTTCTGTTCCTAACCACTGGCCACCAGATAAAGATCGTACGTGGTCTTTACAGCCTGCAGTCATTTACAACTTCATTAACAAAACTATTGAATTATCTGTGTTTCTGTAGAACAAAAGCTAATTCCTGCTATTATTAGGCCGTTCAGGATTGCAGCAATATATTCATGATCAAATATAAAAGTGACTGCTGAACACTTCTCTGTCCTGAGCCAGGCCTCCACGCTCTGAAATAACCTTCTTCATCTAAACCGGTGCAAGAAAACAGAGAGATAACATGGTTTGTCAGAGTCGTTGTATTCGTTTCTCTGAGGACAGTCTGCTCTGTGTGTGTGTGCTGTTTCTCTGACAGACGCTCGCAGATCAGAACACAACTCAATGTAGTTCTGTCTTCTATAAGCACAAACTAGATCTGCTGTAGCTTCCTTCTTTTTAGTGCCTCGACCTGAACATATTTCAGTCAGATGTCAGTGTGTGTGAATCATGACCATGTTCTTTAGAAAATATATTTAAAAAACCTATCAAAATGGGCTTTATACAAGCGCAATAGATGTTCTGTCTTCTAAGTGTGTGAGTGTTTGAGTAAGTGCACACGTGTGTGTGTGGGGGGGGGGGGGGGTTCTTGAAGGACAGTAATGCTTTGTTGAACACTGAAGTATGTGAAGTAGGAAGGACAGCTTGACAGCTTCATCTCTGCACACACTGTATATATTATGATTGTTTTGAAGGAGAGAGGATTTTCTCTTTTCTCTCTGAAGCAGCTTTCATGTGTCTCTCCTGAACACACTGAGCTTTGAAGAGCCTCGTCTCTGTAAGTCAGAGGAGCTTCTGCTGGAGGCTGGGAAATAAAGAGGGCTTCCTCCTCCTCACAGGAAGTACTGAGTCTCTTTAAGCCTTTAAAATGTCACGTCTGCAGAAAGTTGTAATTACTGTATCCATTTACCCGCTCTGAGTCATGAAGCAGCGGGAGAACAGCTCCGTCACATAAACACACACACCCAACGAACACCTCCATCACACAGACGGAGGTCAGACCTGAGCAAACGATCACAGACTGATGGATCACGCACCAGATCTCAAGATCCCTGAGCGGCCGTCTTTATTTCACTTTCAATTTCAGAAGAATCTATTTTAATTAAGTTATCATTAAGATACAACTTTATTTGTTTTATTAATCAATTTGATATTTTTGATTGTGTTTTTGTCACTTATTAGTTTAAAAAATGTCTACAGTATTTATGCATTTTAATTTATGTTTTAGTTATTTTAGTGCAGAAAATATAGTTTTTTGTGTATTTTGAGTGTTTTGTGTGTAGTTGTGTATGTACTGTAGGAGTTCATTGTACTTGTTGCACCCGTTTAGCCCCGCCCACCAATTCTACATCGCTGCCTCTTTAGTCCCGCCCACATTTCTGCATAGTTGCCTGTTCATCCCTCCGGGGATTCGACATAGATTCTACACCGGTGCAACTGCGCTACTTCTTTATCCTAATCAAATATTCAGTGTTGCTGTCTATTTAGCCCCGCCCACAATTCTATGTTGCTTTCAAGAGTGGAGTCAGTCATATTTACTGAAATGAACACACACAGAAAATGTGTAACACACACACCTCGCAGATACAAACGGAGTAGCTCTCATTATAACGTTATGACTGTATACATTATAATTATAATTACGTTATAATGTTATGTATATCACAGTTATGTACTATTCTTCATTGTTTGTCCTGCGCACGCTGCATGGAAGAGATAAGGGCTTTACTGCAGCGTGTCTCTAACAAATTCATCTTATACGACAATATTTATTTCATTTCAGATTCAGAATAGGCTGTATATTAACTTATAGTTCTGTGTGAAGTCAGACATTAAGCATCCCCGTATAGTCAAACGGTATGATCATAACCCTGCGAATATTACACTGAGAGATTGGGAGTCGAATCAGGCTCCTCGAATCAAATCGTGGACTATTCGAGGACACCTCTACAAACAACATTATATCCCATCGACTGAGAACAAAGGCATTTTTCTAAATAAATTTGTGTTGAGGTTTTGGGTGAATCACTCCTTCCGTGTCTTTCCTGTTAAGGTTAAGGTTTTGCTCAAGACATTCGACTCCTTATTTTCTCCTTGATCTCTTCACATGAAGACACTTGATCCCGTCCAGCGTCTCTGGTAGAGGACACTTGTCTCTCCTGAAACTTTCCTCAACTTCTCAGCTCAGGAAACTTGTGAAGTTCATTCGGGACGTTCCTGATGAAGGCACCTTGTGAAATAAGGCCAGCGGAGAGGCGTTGACTGCGGGACATTCAGGAGAAATACTCTGAGGAACCGTGTGTGTGTGTGTGTGTGTGTGTGTGTCGCCTCGAGTCGCTCGTGAAGCACAGACAAGCGCTCCGTTCTATCTAGGACACTGCAAAGTTTTGAGGAAATGTTGTGCTCCCTCTGTTTTCCTCTTCATGTGCTCCTCTCTCTCTCTCTCTGAATCCCTCGTCTCATTTGTCATCATGGCCTGATTATTTCAGCCTCTCGGACTCTTTCCAGTCTGCTAACCTTCCTCCTCGTGCTCCTGCTGTGGTGTGGGAGCGAATAAAGGCCGTCGCTCAGAACGCCTCCTGTTCTCATACTGACATGCTGCAGTTTTAACCCACTTTCTCACAATACTACATTTTTTCTGTATTTTCAATCAAAGTATTGCAGCCTTGATGAGCAGAAGACACTTCTTTAACAATATAAATCTTACAGAGCCCAAACTTTTGAATAGCAGTGTAGAGGAGTGTGTGTCCTCATCAGATCTGGAGAAATGTGTCTCAGTAATGGAAGTGAATGGATGCCGTCAGAACGAGAGTCTGATAATAACATCAGAATAATCCACAGCACTCCAGTCCATCAGTGAACATCTGGAGAAGACAGAAGATCAAACTAATCCAGCATTAAGATGATTTTTACTTAAAATATGAGTCTATAATCCATAATAACTCTTCCTCCAGTGAAGAAGTGTTCTGGTCTGAATCAGGAGAGAAATCTGTTCTGATCAAGCAGCTCTAGACAAATATGTGTCTGGATGTTGATGTGAGAGACAACAGAGTTATTATGGACTCATATTTGAGTTAATGCTGGATTTGTATTTTACAAATACGCAGTTTTTGGTGATTGGGGAGGGATAAAAAACCACACAAGGTCTGACTATTTAGATTCAGTCTGAATTTTGTCTAATCTACACTTGTACATTTGTCTTAAATCTATCATTTACTCTCCTCACACCTTCTTTAGCAACACACAAGAAGATGTCTAGGGCTTTTATCCCAGTTTTGTTTCCACCTTTCTGCAAAACATCTTGTTTTTCAGACATCAGTCACTCGTACAGGTTTTGACTGCTGTGAGAGGAATAAAAGATGATTTGTGAAGCACTCTCTTTAATCGGACAGATCTGTGGGTTTCAGGCGCTAAAGATGTGAGTTTGAGAGCGGCTCCTGACATCTTCTCACTGACCCTGTGATCTTTAATATGAGTGTGCTGCTGTCTCTGTCAGAGTGAATGGAGAGCGGCCAGCTCTATAATAGATGTGCTGATTGGCTCTCAGACCTGCAGCCTCTTAGAGACAGGAAATGAGCTCTGAAGTGCTCTCTCTCACACACACACACACCAGAGTCCTCACAGCATCTCATGAGAGTATAATGAGAACGAAGGACTCACAGATATTCAGTGTGAAATGGAAACTTCAATCCTGTGATCAGCAGCTCATGATGCTTCACCGGGGTTATTTTAGTATCACTCACATACTATTATAGTTGTTATTATAGTGCCAATTTTAATTCTTATTTTGAATTTGTGACCCTGGACAAGTCAAAACTCAGATGTATACACCATCTGAAAGCTGAATAAATTAGCTTTCCATCGGTATATGGTCTAGAATCTGAGTGCAAACTCAATCTAACTATTGAGAAAATCGACATTAAAGATGTCCAATAAAAATTCTTAGCAATATAAATGATGGATTTACAGTACATGTAGAAAATATCTACATTTACTGTTAGAAAGGTTAGTTTTCGTTACATAATAAACTTCCCTGACTTTGGATTTTAGGAGATTAGAGCTTTCCAGATCAGGAGATTAGATGACAGAAGTGTGTGTGAGCAGTGTGAGATGAGATGATTGACAGCTGATGTAGACTGTGTCGACACTTTAATTAAAATCCCCGAATCAGATCATCTCTACAACTTTAATTACCAAACGTCAATCTGTGAAAGACAACAGAAGAGCTTAACTGATGATATCTCAGATCTCACTCATCAGTTGATCAGGAGAGGGACTTGAGTGATGTCACTTCCTCTGACCTCTGACCCTGTGCTGCAGGTACTCGTTCCAGGATGAGGAGGACATGTTCATGGTGGTGGATCTGCTGTTAGGAGGAGATCTGCGCTATCATCTTCAGCAGAAC
This sequence comes from Enteromius trimaculatus, assembly GCA_032361065.1. NCBI lineage: Eukaryota > Metazoa > Chordata > Actinopteri > Cypriniformes > Cyprinidae > Enteromius > Enteromius trimaculatus. Next base: position 22,172,135 of record JAUMHP010000063.1, read on the forward strand.
GTTCAGTTCAGCGAGGACGCTGTGAAGCTGTACCTGTGTGAGATGACCCTGGCGCTCGACTACCTGCAGAGCCAGCACATCATACACAGGTGTGTGTTCACTCCCTCAGCAGCATCACAATAACACACGCTCTCTTATACACACACTACATAGTGCTTCACTTTTTAATTCATAAGGAATGTTTTTATGTATATATAATACGTATCTCAGCTCCTTTGTTTCTCATGTATTGACTAACAGCTCTAGGGGTGAACATGATCTTACTGTAGATCTAGACTAAATGTAAACATGTATTTATTCAAAATTATATTAAAACAATAGATGTCTATGATGTGTGCTTCTTTAGAAAGCAGCGCGTGTGTGAGTGTGTGTGCACCGTCTGCTCGCAGGGATTTGTTGTGTAATTGCATGTTTAGTTCTGTGAGATTCCTCAGGGAGACGAGGATCCTGTGCCAAATAAAATGTGTGGTTGTCTTGTTTTGGGCCCCGTCACAAATACTTTAGAACAGAACTGACAGTGAACACAGTGGACCGAATCTCTCTCTGGCTTGGTAGTGTGTGTGTGTGTGTGTGTGTGTGTATTAGTCAGTCACATTGTTTTCTCTGCTGTGGGTTTTACTCTATGTTTCTGAAGAAGCGTTTCCTGTCTATAGTATTATTTAGTTGCGCTAACTTGGGCAGAAGTGTTTCCTAGCAACAGTGTGTCGTGTCACACTGTCACCGAGGTAAAATTAGTCAGAGCGGAGGATTCCTGAAATCAGGAGGGTGAGCAGAGCATCTGGAAACATCCGACAGATCCTGCTCTGGTTAAAGACAGAGATACTGGTGTTTGTGCTCCAGACAATTTTTGTTTTCCTCAAGTCATGTGTCTGTATGGGCTCCCTTAAGACGAAGAGATGAATCCTTTCGATAAATCAGCTAGCAGCCATCCATAATAGCCTAGCGATGACCCAGAGTACCCCAGCAATCCCATAGCAACACGCTAAAAACAGAACCTGTCTATAAATCACCAGAACACCCTAGAAACACCCTAGCAACGACCTAGATTAACCTAGCAATCCCATAGCAACACGCTAAAAACAGAACCTGTCTATAAGTCACCAGAACACCCTAGAAACACCCTAGCAACGACCTAGATTAACCTAGAAATCCCATAGCAACACGCTAAAAACAGAACCTGTCTATAAGTCACCAGAACACCCTAGAAACACCCTAGAACTGTCCTGCAAAGTTTAGCTCCAACTCTAAACAAACACACCTGAAGCAACTACTTGTGTTTTTTGGGATCGCTTTCAAATTAAAGGCAGGTGTGTTTGATTAGAGTTGGAGCTAAACTTTGCAGGACAGTCGATCGCCAGGAGCAGGGTTGGGCACCCCTGACCTAGAATAACCTAGCAATACCATAGCAACACACTAAAAACAGAAGATGCCTAGAAACCAGCGGAACACCATAGAAATACCATGGTAACTACCCAGAACACAATAGAAATCCCATAACAACAGTCAGAGCAGCATAAAAAATTATAGTTTTATAGAGTTCTAGATTTTTTTGTAGGGCCTTCAATAATCCACTGGAGTCGTATGGATTACTTTAATGATAAATGGATGCCCTTTTTGGAGCTTCAAAAAATTGGTCACCATCCACTGCCATTATAAAGACTGGGAAGAGCGAGGATATTATGTAATATAAATCTGATTGTGTTTGTCTGGAAGAAGAAAGGCATTCACTGCACACATAGGATTGAGGGTGTACTATTCCTTTAAGGATGCAGTAGGTTGTTTTGAAGAATGTGATGTGATGTGTCGCAGTCACGTCACTGCTCTATGCATGTGTGTGTGTCTCACATCTCTGTGAGAATTAATCCCATCATGCTCTCTGGCATCTTCATGACAGCAGGGGAGCGGCTCTCTGTTAATTAGCTGTGAGGGAATCAGAATGCGTCTTTAGCTGGACGCTGCTTTATTCTTAAATAGCGTGTGTGTTGTAATTAGTGAGAGTACTGAAAGTGTGATGGCCCCCTGAGAACTGAACATTCACACAAAAGCTTTGAAAACACAGCAGCAGATGCAGTCAGAGAGAACTGACGTGTAAATAAAGTCTAGGTGTTGATGTCATGTGATCTGACGTGATGATGTCTCCATCTCTCCACACAGGGACATCAAACCGGACAACATCCTCCTGGACGAGCAAGGTGATGTGTGTGTGTGTGTGAAGCTCTCAGAAATGGTTCAAGGAGACGAGTGTGTGTTTTCTTCTCTTCTCTATATTTGTGATGTTCCCTTTTTTAGAAAGAGGGAATTATTGCCCTGGATTGCTCTGGTAGTTTTCACAGCTGTGTGTTTGAGCTTCAGCACCGCTTCTTGTCTGTTGTTCTTCAGGTCATGCGCATTTAACAGATTTTAACATCGCTACCATAATCAAAGATGGCGAACGAGCCACGGCGTTAGCGGGTACGAAGCCTTACATGGGTAAGAAACATCTCATCATCTACATCACATCACTGATCCAGAACTCAGACAAACACAAGAAATTATTATGAGCTCTGAACATCTTCCAGTTTTCATTTGATCTTTTTTTTATGTGCACACTGTGCAGTTTTCACAGACTGATGTATCATTGTTTGATCAACTATTTCAATAACTGAACGTTCTCAACCAGGAGTCCTCTGGGGGCCTCAAGATGAAGATGGCCTTAAAGGGGTCATATGATGTTGCTTCAAATATATATATATACAGTACATACACACTCACCTAAAGGATTATTAGGAACACCTGTTTCTCATTAATGCAATTATCTATTCAACCAGTCACATGGCAGTTGCTTCAATGTATTAAGGGGTGTGGTCCTGGTCAAGACAATCTCCTGAACTCCAAACTGAATGTCAGAATGGGAAAGAAAGGTGATTTTAACAATTTTGAGCATGGCATGGTTGTTGGTGCCAGACGGCCGGTCTGAGTATTTCACAAGCTGCTCAGTTACTGGGATTTTCACACTCAAAGAAGATTTAGAAAGAAAAACATCCAGTATGCGGCAGTCCTGTGGGCCAAAAATGCCTTGTTGATGCTCGAGGTCAGAGGAGAATGGGCTGACTGATTCAAGCTGATAGAAGAGCAACTTTGACTGAAATAACCACTCTTTACAACCGAGGTTTGCAGTAAAGCATTTGTGAAGCCACAACATGCACAACCTTGAGGTGCATGGGCTACAACAGCAAAAGACCCCACCGGGTACCACTCATCTCCACTACAAAGAGGAAAAAGAGGCTACAATTTGCATGAGCTCACCAAAATTGGACAGTTGAAGACTGGAAAAATGTTGCCTGGTCTGATGAGTCTCGATTTCTGTTGAGACATTCAATGGTCGAGTCAGAATTTGGTGTAAACAGAATGAGAATGCCTTGTTACCGCTGTGCAGGCTGGTGGTGGTGGTGTAATAGTGTGGGGGATGTTTTCTTGGCACGCTTCGTTTAAATTCCACAGGCTACCTGAGCATTGTTTCTGACCATGTCCATCCCTTTATGACCACCATGTACCCATCCTCTGATGACTACTTTCAGTAGGATAATGCACCATGTCACAAAGCTCGAATCATTTCAAACTGGTTTCTTGAACATAACTGTGAGTTCACTGTACTAAAATGATCTCAAACCAATAGATCATCTTTGGGATGTGGTGGAACAGGAGCTCCGTGCCCTGGATGTGCATCCCACAAATCACCATCAACTGCAAGATCCTCTCCTATTAATATGAGCCAACATTTATAAAGAATGAAAAGAAAGAAACATTTATTTCAGCACCTTGTTGAAATAATACCATGTAGAATTAAAGCAGTTCTGAAGGCAAAAAGGGGTCAAACACTGTATTAGTATGGTGTTCCTAATAATCCTTTAGGTGAGTGTATATATATATATATATATATAACTATATTGTGTGTGTCCGTAGCAGCTTGTTTTAATAAGAAAAGCTCACTATCTTAAAGGTTGTGAGTGGTCAGCAGCAGACTGTTCTTG
>JAUMHP010000063.1:22255696-22268728 GCA_032361065.1 Enteromius trimaculatus
CCCTACACCTAAACCTACCCCTTACAGGAAACACTACACACTTCTACATTCTCAAACACTTCATTCTGTGTGATTTAAAAGCTTGTTTCCTCATGGAGACCTAAGAAATGTCCCCACAATGTCAAAATTTACTGCTATTCCTATCTTTGTGGAGACAATTGGTCCCCATAAGGTGATAAATACCAGGTGCACACACTCACACACACTCTCTCACACACACACTCACACACAGCGTATTAATCAGGGGGTGAAATACCTCAAGCTCATCCTTTAACTAGTTAATATTTGACTTCTGTTACCTCTTGCTTCTTAATCTGCACCAGAAGGGTGCTGAAGCTCAGATCAGACGACTGCTGGAGAACACTGGGTTCATTTCTCACGTGACGTGTTTAAACAGCATTAAGAGAATCCCTGACCTCATTACAGGACTCTACTCTTTCTCCAGCTTCTGTGTGTTTTCATCATGCAACAACACCGAGATGCTGATCATCTGTAACACACAAACACAGCTGCAGGACTTCCTCTGAAACACTTCCTGAGCAGCAGGAAGCAGAGCGTCCTTCAGAACGGTTCCTGCGCTATAGCATAGCTGCGACAGACTACACTGTTTCCTGAACTCTCCCGGTGGCGGTCAGGGATGATGCTGAGTGACATCACAGTCCAGACGCTAACATCTGACCACAGGAAGATGCTGCTAATGGATAGTGACCTCTGACCCCGACAGGACCCCGGTTCATTTAGATCTCAAAGCAGAGATGAGCTACTGTAAATATAACACACACACAAATATGAGATTGAACACATAAAACAGCGCTGTATAACTGTATAAGACTTTACAGGGATAAACAGGAACATAATGATTCAATAAGATACATTTTTCTGTAATTAATTAAAGCTGTTCCAGCTACCACTGCTACATTTATGGCAAGAAACAGCCGGGAAACTAGAAAAATTAACATTACATTTTGTTAAAATGTTTTTAATCACATTGGAATAAAAAAAAAAAGTTCGACTGATTCCTGTTTGAAGCTGGTCTGTGATGCACAGAAAACAATATAGACATCAAGCAAAGAAAGCGACCAAACGCTGCCGACTCGGAGCAGAGTAAACAGAGAGAAACCCAGCGGGAGCTGACAGAAGGCACGACTGAACTCTCTGTCAAACCCACAGAAACACCCCGTGACCTGGAAGAGAACTCTCCCAGAAATAAAGACATCAGATATACAGAGAATCACTGAGCTGCCGGAGACTCGTTCATAATTCAGATCAATAACACTGTGTTCTGAGCTGAAGACATCTACTCTAATCATGTTCTCAAAACATCATCTGAACATCAATCATGAAACGCTTTAGCTGAGTGTTTCTACGCGCTTCAGTTATGAGTAATATGCATTGCTAAGAACTTCATGTTCATGGATGCGTCTCTGTTTGATCGTGTAGTAAACATGCTCGGGTCCTTCTGCACATCTTCTTCTAAATTTACATTTCTTCATTTAGCAGACGTTTTTATCCAAAGCGACGTACAGGTGGGGATGACCGCAGCAATATTTGCTAACGCATGAGAATATATCTTCAGCTTACAGATCATCAGGATCTGGTCCGTGTTCTGTGTGTGTTGTTGAAGGGATTGAGAGCTGTGTGTGAAGAGTGTGTTATTATAGTGCTCTATATGAGATATGAGACACACAGCAGTCAGGACACTGATCAGACAGATCTGAAGACTACAGGAAACACTACAAACACACACTATCAGTTATAAGTGTTTGAACGGGAAGATGTTTCAATCTGTTCAGCAAGCCTGCATTTATTTCATCTACAGAATGACTGGATTTATATTCCGATGGAGAAGAGAGAAAGAGAGATTATTCTAACGCTCAAGCCTTCATATGTGCTTAAAAACCGCTTTCAGTAAATCACTTACAAAACCAGACATCCACTTAACTGAAAGATCTGAAAATATATGAATATGATTCAATAACGCCAGATTACAGAACCAGAGACGAGCAGCGATTTCAAACAAGAACAAATATCTGAGAGTGAAATCAGTAAAATTATTCTCACTTCATTTTTAACAACTTCTCAGGAAACTAGACTTCATGTCTGTATTTGAGTCTTGATTCATGAATCTGAGGAATAAAATCATTTGTTGCAGTGTTCATGAATGTAGACTTTGCTCTGATTTAAGAGCTTCTTCTGAGGACGGGTGAATTAAGACTTTTCAACACAAACTAAAAACCACAATCAGATTTTTCAGATTTCTACTGGCCCTAAAACAAGCAAAATATGAAATATTCAATTATTACTTTTAATATTTTAATCTTACTAATTTAAAATCATTTTATTTTTTATATATAAATGTCAGTTTTTAACCTTAGCGTAATATATATTATTTACATTTAATTTATTATTATGATTCCAACAGTATCTAATCTCATGAATATTCTCTCGGTGAGAGGGATTGTTAAAACTTGGTTTAATAGGTTTATGTCAGAAACACAGACATCCAAAAAATAAAACATAAAAAAGTCTAATATTTCTCAACTTATGTTCATTTTCCAAAGATCAAAGACGGGTCTGTCTGTAGACATTACATTTCTATTTTCTACTTCGCTGTTTTGTGTTTGATTGGTTCATATCACTGTATTATATTCATGTGAACACAAAAATAAACTAGTTGTACACGTGATGATGTGATTCTTCACTGACAGCTGGAAACTCATATCTGTTTTTATGATTATGATTTCCACAAACACTTGATCATCAGAATCAAAACTAAACTCCCATCACACACCGGGAGTCGCGCGCTGTAACTTTACACGCTGCTCCGGTAACCAGCGCTGAGCGCGACTAGTCAAGCAGGTTAGTTAGTTGTCATGAAAGCGTCCTCACCTTTGAGACTGATGATGAAGACGGCGAGCAGAGCGTCAGGCGTGCGTCTGCGTCGCGTCGGTGCTCCGCTGCTGCCGTCGGTGTCGGTCCCCGGTGATCCGTCCATGGTTTCCGCCTTTACAAAGTGCGCTTATTCTCTTTCACGACACGCACACAACGGAGCGAGGAGAAAGCCGCGCGACGCGAGCTCGGGGATCGGTGTATGTTATTCCGGTAAGAGTCTCGGCGCTCCTCGCCGGATCGACAGTAGTCCGTAGGAACCAGCGGGTCACTTTACTCGGTCCCGGTTCCCACTCCTCCCCTCTCTCTCTCTCTCTCTCTCTCTCTCTCTCTCCGGTTTCCGGTTTCCGCGCGCCGCTCTCCGCGGGAAATCGCGTCCAATGCTGCATCCCGCTGGCGGAGGCGGGAAACACTTCAAGCTGACTTCTCTCGGATTTAATGACTGTTTAATTTGTTTCCAAGAGTTTTGTTTTACACTTGATGCAAAACCGATTAACTTTGACCTCAGAATATTAAAACAATATTTTAATAAAATTAAAAATTATATATTTATACAAATAATAATAGAAGCATTAGCTAAACAACTTACCGAGATAAGTTTGAACATTGAGTTAAATTTAAAAACATAAAAAAACACCAGAACATCTGAACATATTTTTAATGAATCATAATATAGATTATATGATAAAACCATATCCCATCCAGCAATAATTGTGACGCTCAGATGATTGTAAGCAACTGAACTAGCGCTATTAGAAATCTAGTGAATTAAGATACAAACTCCATATTAAAGCACAATATTTCCATCGAACATGTATTTTGAGCAGCAGCTGGTCATATTAATTAGTGTTTCTCTAGTTAGCAGTAAACCGGTTACCTCAGCTGAATATGGGTAGTTGTTAAGGGTTTTTTCTGTATTTCTGAAGTGTGTCACACCACCAGCTTTTATTTGTCAGCTACCCATGTGTTCTTAGATTTGCGCTGGATGGAAATATTACGGAAATATGTTTTATTTTTAAACATCTTATTTTTTTCCAATTATACGTCAGTTAATTCGGTAAAATAAAACTGTGTTGTAAACGACTGAAGGCGCGATGATAAAACGAACAGATGAACCGATTCAATCGAGTCATTTACGCTGGAACCGATCCGATTGATTCAAACTCGTGACTTCATTCAGTTCAAGTAATACACTAGCAAAAAAAAAAAAACAGATTAAAAGAGTCATTCGCTTTCGGATTTAGACTCCGCTTGTAATGATTATAAAAACAAAACATGTATGATTCACTGTTTAAAGAGATTCAATCAGATCGCGAATCATTTCATTCCTTCGGGATTCGGAGCGTGTTCCCGACTCATTAGATTTAGATCGGATCTTCAGTTTTTATTTTTTAGGGGTTCAAAAGCACGTAGTGCTAAAAACCTATTGTAATTACTTTTATTAGACAGTACACGAATCAAACAACTAAGACAATACAATTATAAACATAAAGAAGAAAAAAAAAACATAGCCTGCAGACTTAAACACATTCCAGGAAGACACAAAGGACTAATATACCGTTTTCAATGCTTTCAGATGAACAGAATTCGGATAATTTTATATATATTTGTTTTGAATAAAGAAAAGAGGCAGTAAAGCTTTTTGTTTGTGAATATATAATTTAGCCTACAGCAAACACATATGTAATCTTTCCCTATAGTTATTCTTTGGAGTATTCAAAAAATCCCAAGAAAGAATCTTTTGAAATCAAAAAGAAAAGTCACTTACAAAATAAGATTGAATAAACATTAAAAATCTGGCCGAAAGTCTTCTTCAGAGGAACGACAGAAACAGCGTTCACTTCGGCATCTGACTCTAGAAACGTGTTAGCCGTCAGTTTCAATATAGTTCCTCCCAAGATATATTCTCCACAATATTCTTCCAGCATGCTGCATGTAAGGAACTTGTTATGTCTCTGGAAGAGAGCTCTGATTTTTGTGTTATTAATGTATTTATTTTATTTTACAATGACACATTTATAAATAAAGAATCAATCTTGGACAGGGGTGTCAAAACTTGGCACAGTTTATTAGTGTCACGAAAATATAGCTTTCTCAACATATTTGGGAGGAATATATGGCATTAGTTTACTGCAGATAAAATCTCCTTAAGAACCATCATAACCTTCCTTGCAAACATCAGAAACATCAGCCCAGTGGATCAATAACAGCTTTGGTCTACATTTTCAACAACAACAAAAATGGTTTGATGGCAAACAGAAATGACTGGATATCAATAATCAGTGTGTTTTATGTGCATCGCTATCATCTCTTAGACATTAAAACTCCAGTAATAAAACAGCAGGTCCACTTTCTAAAATACATTAACAACCTGAGAGTCATGCAAAATATTCACACCACCATAAAATCCATAATCTATAATCCATATTCACATTCATAAGTCAGCAGGGGTCCTGTAAGGATCAGTGATTTTGGATTCAAGGACTCATCATTCAAGCTCTCGACTGCAAACATTAATACAATAAAAGATGTACACATAATATTAACGCAAACCCAATTCCTCAAAATATATATATAAACCCCTGATACCATGATTTAATATTAATAACAGTACTGTAAAGACATGCGTGAAGTAACAGGAAGATACGGTTTATGCAGCATCTACACATTATGACCCAGTTACGTGATTTCTGCAGATAATCTGAGATCATACAGCGAGCTGAATATTATTATATTATTGACCTTTAAACGCAGCATCAGTCTGAGCATTAAAACAGACACACCACGGAGAGTGTGTGTGTGTGTGTGTGTGTCCTGAGAACAGACAGCATTTTAAACAGTGCTGATCATCGTATGGGCGTCATTATTTCAGCACAGCAAGTTCTCTTTTAGAACACACTATACTCAGATGTAAAAACAGAAACGGGCTCTATAATCGAGCTCTGAGGACGAGTCGTCTCCAGTGAAGCTCTGAATCTCTGACAGGAGTCGTGTAAACAGTAGATGTGTAGAGTAACTGAAGCAGCAGAAGACTCCTAATCACCAGTGAGTGACCCTGAACAGGGCTCGGGTCAGTGTGTGTGTGTGTGTGTGTGTGTGTGGGGCCTGGTTTAACTGGCGCTGTACAGATCCACATTACTGGAGCTCAGACCTCGACTATCCCTCAGACGCCGACTGGACAGACTCTGAACACCAGAACAGAGAAGAACATGAGCAAACCTTCATCTTCAGCACGAAACCTTCTGCATTCTGTCAGACTCAGAGGTGTTTTCATCTCAGCTGTGTGTGTTACAGTGATTTTACCACAGTAAGAGAACACTAATGATTCCTCAGTTGTAGAATGATGTTGGTTACCTGGAGGGACTCGTCACCGCTCTTGTTCAGGAAGTTGAGTGAAGAGGCACGTTTCATTCTGTGGAGAAACACACACATTATATCTCTGAGAAGCACACAGAACACTGAACGTCTTCAATTATTATTAAACGAATGCAACACAAACATGAAAGTCAGTTTAAAGTAATATAAAGAGTGTGTGTTCATACTTGTTTTGTGTGTCTGGAGGAGCGTTTCCCTGCAGTTTCTTCACCAGCATCTCACTGCTCCTGCGTAACACATCTCTGAGACGCCCGATCGAGCCGCTGCGCTGAAGAACACCACTGCCGTCCTAACACACACACACACACACATCCAGTGTGTTTATCATCTACAGCAGTGGTTCCCAAGCTCACGGCCCACACAGCCAAACACATATGTTTCCGCGGCCCACTGCAAAAGAATTTCAACCATCTCGCTTTTTGTGTCGGGTTAACCAAGTACTCGGAAGCAGGGCTGTTAATTATCTTTATTGAATAAACTGGTAATGTGTTGAATAAACAGAATATATACATAACGGATCAGCAAACTAGACATTTTTTATTATATTAACAATATTACAATTTCTGTTAATAATAATTGGCGGCCCCCTGCAATAGCGGCCCACAGGTTGAAAACCACTGATCTACAGGATCATGTGATCACCATCACTGCTTTAAAGGAACAGTTCACCCAAAACACTGACTGTCACACACTCAAACACACATCAGAACCGAATCGTTCTTCAGAACATCTCAACGTTCCACAGAAGAGTCTGGAAGGAGTAAAGAACATCAGAACCATCATGTTTGGGGGAACGAACCAGTATTATAAAACATGATCAATAAACCGATGAAAGAATAAAACATAACCAGAAAAACAGACTACTCAGATACACATTATTAAACTCTTTTATTATTTATTAAATAACATTCAAAGCATGTGATCTCAATATAGAAACAGATCATCATTATTAAACATACACTGATACAGAACGATGAGAAACTTCAGAAATAAACCTTTATTGAGAACAAGAAGAAGATATATTCATGTAGATCTACTCGCTATGATAGTGAACACAAATAAAGAGAAAGCATCAAGAAATCCACCACACACGGCATCAACACGTCTGTTACTAAGAGAAACTCTTCTTCTAATACTGCATCATCATCATCATCATCATCACGTGTGCGTCTGGAATGAATCGAACGATCATGGTTCGTGGGAACGGCTAATAAGCGAGGCCTGTAGCACAGGTTTACTGCCGTCACACCAGCTGCTGCGTCTTCTAGAGCGTGATGATCGCTGGAGAAGTTCTGGCTTGATTAGTTGGACTTGATTGTTCTGATACTATTTAAACCGAACAGAATTCAACAGAGAATTGTCTTTTTTTCATATGTAATACTGTATAGCTGCTTTGACACACAGCACTAGATAAATCTAGATCTCTTCAACACATCGTACTGCAGCAGAACCAATGTCTCTCTGAATACTGACTGTTCCCTCGCAGCGGAGATATGATCGTCTGGATTAGATCAGGAGCGTCTGTCTCCCCGAGTTTGTTTCCTCCTCAGTGTAATTAGCTGATACATATGCAGCTTGTTCATGCCACCAGATTAAATAAAAAACAATAATTGCCAATTTTTCTCCCATCATTAAGAACTTTTCTCTTACAATTCTGAGAGTGTTTTACAACTAAGATGTTAATATTTTACATTTACAAGTTTATTCACAATTCTCAGTTATGAGTTCATTTGTCTCAATTTTAAATAATTTATCCATTTTAAGGTTGTTCGCAATTATGAGTTTATTTCACAATTCTTTGTTTGGCAATTACAGTTTATTTTGTTGCAGTTTATATTATAGTTTATAAACTTTATATTATTATAGATCATTTTCAGTTCGTTTTCGCAGTTATTTTTAAGTTAAAATAAGTTATGATGAGTTTACATGTGGCAGAAACAAGCTTCCTCAGGTGTATAACTGAGCGACCCGAGCATGTCCACTGCTGACTATCATCAAACCCACTGCAAGCCTTACTGAGAACACTGTAAACATAACTTTGAGCACAAGAGATAAAACATGCTGCCTAAAGAGAACGCGTCTGTGAGCTTCGTCTCGTTTGTTTGGTTTGGATGCGTCACACACAACATGAAATCATTTATCATACATTACAAACACAAGAATCCAGAGCAGGTTTCTGTGAAACACCAGAGATTGTTCACCAGCGGAAGCTGCTCAAAACCATCACATCTGCAGAATTAGTTCAGTCTGAAAGTTCATCGTCAGCGAGGCCTCGACGAAACGGCGACAGATGAAAGTGTCGACATCAATTATCAACACATTAGAGATGAGAGAGAGAGAGAGACGAGGTCACGTCAACCGAAGAAAGAGCAGAAGAAGCAGGGTTGAGGAGAGACGCGTCCCAGGATCAACGTCCAGACAAAACTAACAAACACGACCCTTCCTGTGTGAGGAGGAAGAAGATGAAGCAAACTCTGCATGGCTTTATGCCTGATGAGAGAGAAAGAGAGAGAGAGCACCATTAAGGGGTCAAATCAAACACACGAGTGGCCTGTCTGTCTGTCTGTGTGTGTGTGTGTCTGTCTGTGTGTGTGTGTCTCTGTCTGTGTGTGTGTGTCTCTGTCTCTGTCTGTGTGTGTGTCTGTGTCTCTGTCTGTGTGTGTGTCTGTGTGTGTGTCTGTCTGTCTGTGTCTCTGTCTGTGTGTGTGTGTCTTTGTCTGTCTGTCTGTGTGTTTGTCTGTCTGTGTCTCTGTCTGTGTGTGTGTGTCTGTGTTTGTCTGTCTGTGTCTCTGTGTGTGTCTGTGTCTCTGTCTGTCTGTCTGTCTGTGTGTGTCTGTGTCTCTGTCTGTGTGTGTGTCTGTTTGTCTGTCTGCGTGTCTCTGTCTGTGTGTGTCTGTGTGTGTCTCTGTCTGTGTGTGTGTCTGTGTCTCTGTCTGTGTGTGTGTTTGTCTGTCTGCGTGTCTCTGTCTGTGTGTGTGTCTGTGTGTGTGTCTGTCTGTGTCTCTGTCTGTGTGTGTGTGTGTCTGTCTGTGTCTCTGTCTGTGTGTGTGTGTCTCTGTCTGTCTGTGTGTTTGTCTGTCTGTGTCTCTGTCTGTGTGTGTGTCTCTGTGTCTCTGTGTGTGTGTGTTTGTCTGTCTGTGTCTCTGTCTGTGTGTGTGTGTGTGTGTCTGTCTGTGTCTCTGTCTGTGTGTGTCTCTGTCTGTCTGTGTGTCTCTGTCTGTCTGTGTGTTTGTCTGTCTGTGTCTCTGTCTGTGTGTGTATATCTGTCTGTCTCTCTCTCTGTATGTCCATCCGTCTCTGTCGCTCCCTCATCCCTGCACACACACTTCTACTGTATTTTATTTGTAGGTCAAACACTGATACATAGAGTAAGAAAAAATATTTTAAGATTTTTTTTTATATAAAATATTTACATTTAAATTATTTTGTAAAACAATATATTTAAAATATACGTAAAAAAGTTGTCTTTCAAAGACATCAAAATCCACAATTAATTGTATTCTTTTTCACATGTGATGCAGGGACTCCCTGAACCGGTCACGTAATCTACTTACTTGCAGACGAACTGTTTACTCCTTTTAAAGATAGTTTTTGTCTTTACTATGACAGGACCGATCAGAGTGGACAGGAAGTGAGGTGTGAGAGGGGCGGAGTCAGGACTATCAGCTCGACCAGTTTAACGTGGTACAAGATTATGAGAAGAAACAGTCTCACAGCTCTGTATATATCACAGAAAACAGCTCTTTGAAATTGTATTCAGGATCAAATAAATGCAGCGCTGGCGAGCTGTTAGTGTTTGTGTGTGTGATGTCTCTCTCTCTGATCTAACAGGTGCCGCTCGTCCACTGATGAAGGGAGGAATACAATCCACTGCGTCAGCGTTTCCCAAGAGCATCGTACACTGATCCGAGAGGCCTAGGTTACGTCATCGACTCAAACTCGCAACGCTGCTGGGAAAGGCTGCTGATTGGCTGATTGGTTGTCTTGGCAACAGCTGCAGTGACGTGGCTGGTTAGTGATGGTGAGGCACAGAGTCATGCAGGAGCTACGACCACATGCACACACACACACACACCTTCTGTTCCCTCCTGCATTTACACTGAAGTCCTACAGAGTGTGTGTGTGTGTGTGTGTGTGTGTGAGAGGGAGACAGACGGAGAGAGAGAGAGTGTGTGTGTGTGTTTATGTGGTTTATGAGGACACTAATGTGTATAATGACATGGGTATGACAGGTATTACAATATGAAGGTGTTTTCTGTGGATATTTTCAGTGTCCCCGTAATTCAAAAGACGTAAAAAACAAACTAAATGGTGTTTCTTTGAAAATTCTAAAAGTGCACAGTTTCCTGTAAGAGTTTAGGTGTAGGGTCAGTGTAGGACAATACCACATGCAGTTTGTCCCGACATGTGTGTGTGTGTGTGTGTGAGAGGGAGACAGACGGAGAGAGAGAGAGAGAGAGAGAGAGAGTGTGTGTGTGTGTGTGTGTGTGAGAGGGAGACAGACGGAGAGAGAGAGTGCGTGTGTGAGACACTGAACACTGGATCAGTCCATCTCAAGTGCTCCAGCGAGAGGAAACTCACAGTTGTATGGTATGTCACATTATAAACGGACCACTAGAGGGCCTCAGTGACCCGAGCACCACACCGGGGCATTTCCACAGCAATACACTGAGATAATCTCTCAAATAAAGACCTCCTGAGATGGACTGAAGTTCCACTGAAACTGTGTGACATCATCAGAACAGAAACAGACGAGAATGCAAGAGTGATTTATTCTGAGCGTGAAAGTCGTCTTCACATCCACAGTCTGACATGCACTGCCTGAGAAATCACAGAAACACACACGAATCACATAAAACACACACACAACGCAGAAATGGCTGCTTAGTGCGCTCTAGCCGTTAGTTGTTTTCTGTGAAATAGCGTTGAATGTGACGTTCAGACTGCGTTCGTGTTTTAACTCAAACACACAGCGACTGAAAGCCAGTCCGTGCTGATTCAGGGTGAACCGTTCCTTTATGTTATGATGATGATGATGATTTCCATCACAGAGCTGGCGTTTATGATCACGCACATGAACAACACACCGGAGCTTCACATGCAGGATATGACATCACACTGAACATCTTGAACACACAACTCTCTCACGACTGATCTGGACAGCATCATATACTGCTATTAATGCTTCCAATCATCTTTCATTTCATATACAGTATATAATATCTGTAATAAACACAGCACATAGATATGTATACTATGTTCTAAAATACATTTATTTTAGATGTGACTAATCACCATTAACTGTTTGACAGCACTATAATAATCATATAATAAAGTTTTTTTTAGATGTAATAAAATTTATTTTAAAGGTAATAAACATAGGCTTCATTTTATGGCAAATATGATGTCATGATTTTGTGGCGAGACCTGGGCGTGTGAGATGTGCAGGAGGAGAGTGTGTGTTCAGAGATGCTCACACACAAGCAGCATGTTAGATCAGCACAATCATGCCAGGACACACAATCAGCTCATGAAGACCAGAACAGATCAGCTGCTCAAAACGTGCCGCTCGTGTCCGTGTTACTGGACTGAGGCTGTGAGGCACGTGTTGAGGAAAGCTGTCTGCGGTCAGTGTCTCTGTGGATGTGTACTCACCCCGGTCCACTCTATGGCCATACTCACTTCATCCCCGGCCTCAGAGCTACTCTCATACTTCACGCTGGACAGACTGTCTCTGCTGCGCCGGACGTCATCCTTCAGCAGCTCCACCACTCGAGTCTGCTGGACCGGGTCCACACCCTGACCGCACAGAGCAGCACACTTCAGACATTCCTCTAATGACAACAATCACTAGCTGTAACTGCAGTTATCCTTTTAATATTAGCTATATAATAGTGATTATCAGTTTAACTGATAAACATACGACTGAATACAATTTAAGTGAATAAACGACTTAAATTGAAAACTGAAAGATACTATTTTAAAGCAGCTGTCAGAATGAGCACTGTAACACACACACACACACACGAGCATCATTGTGAATGAATATCTTCAGAAACACTCACAGAGTTGCTCTGGATCCAATGAAGAGCAGAAGAAAAGAGAAGAAAGCAGAAGAAACCACCGTCAGTCAGTCATACACACACACACACTCTCGCTCGCACACACACACACCTGTTTGCGGGATCTTACGGCACACTCCTCCAGAGTATCAGCTGCCTCCAGCTTGCCCTGTCTGCGGTACAGAGCTCCCAGGTTCCTCAGCGTTGTGTTGACCGTCGGGCTGCAGACGAACAGCATCATCACCAACATCAGGACAAACATGACATACAGTGATGTACCAATGTTGAGATGAGTCCTGAAGAATGTGAGTGTTTGCTCCCTAATGTGCATGTGTGTGTGCATGAGAGTGAGTTGGTGTGTGTGTGTTACCTATTGACTTTACAGGCTTTGTACCAGCCTCCATATTCCCCGTATGGCATGTTGTCTCTGTGCTTCCCCTGAACATCAACAGAAAACACACAGAGTGAGAGAAGAACACACACACACACACACAGAGTGAGAGAAGAACACACACACGCACACACACACACACACAGAGTGAGAGAAGAACACACACACAGAGTGAGAGCAGAACACACACACACACAGAGTGAGACCAGAACACACACACACACAGAGTGAGAGCAGAACACACACACACACATAGAGTGAGAGAAGAACACACACAGAGTGAGAGCAGAACACACACACACACACAGAGTGAGA
>JAUMHP010000063.1:22272864-22286796 GCA_032361065.1 Enteromius trimaculatus
GAGATCGAGTGTGGGTGCGTGTGTGTGTGAGAGAGTGTATATGAGAGAGAGAGAGTGTGTGTGTGTGTGTGAGAGAGAGTGAATATAAGAGAGTGTGTGTGTGAGTGTGTGTATGTGTGTGTGAGAGAGTGTGTGTGTGTGTGTGTGTGTGCACTCTTGCAGGTGTGATATTACTAAACTATATCACATATGATATAAATATAAGAGAGTGATTTTTATATTTTAAGCTCATATAACTGAATTCTATCAGACTTCATCAGTGTAAGATGAGGGATGAGTGTTTGTCTGTAATCAACAGCTCTATACAGAACACACACACACACACTCTCTCTCTCACACACAGTGACACTCTATCTCTCACACACACACACACACACACACACATATCTATTCTGCTCAAATTTACATGACGAGGGTAAGATGCAAACACAGCCGCTTATCAAGTGTGTGTTTAGCGTGGCTGCGGGAGCGCTCTTCACACACACTCACCAGGTTGTTCTTGGTTTTGGCCACATTGGGGTCGTCTGGACCGAGCCGACACTCGTAGATCTCCAGCGCTCTGCAGTAATAATACTCCACCTCATCATACTTCCCCTGATTCTGACACAACAGCGCCAGGTTATTCAGCTGCTTGGCCACGTCAGGATGATCCTTCCCCAGCACCTGACACACACACACACACACACACACAGACTGTCAGTGTTTGTTACAGCGTTTAATCACATTCTGCTGCTCTGTCAAACCTCATCAGGAGGAATCGAGCGAGTAATCACACTGACCTTCTCTCGGATCTCCAGAGCTCGTTTACACAGCGGCTCCGCCTCCTTATACTTGCCTCTCTTCCCGTACAGCACCGCCAGGTTATTAAGAGTGGCTGCGACCTGAAACACAAGAACAAACACCAGCTAAACCCGCTGACCACCTGACAGATCTGATCAGACACCAAACACAATAACATAGCATCAAATAAAACAAAACAAAATTAAATGAATACAGAATAAGATTATTAGAAAAAATAAATCAAATTGAATTATTATTAAATTATAATAATGGAAATTATTTACAAAGTGCCTTTGCTGCACACTGTACTATACAGCATTTAAACAAGTACAAGTTACAAACCAAAAATTAATATTCAACATAAATTAATAAAATATAAAATGATTCATGATGATTTTAGAGTACATACACATAGACAGATTGTTCTGTTATCAGGAGTCATGACTTACAGCAGGGTGGTCTTTGCCCAGAGTTTTCTCTCTGATGGAGAGAGCATCGTTCAGCAGGTGAGCGGCCTCTTTATATTTGTTCTGATCCCTGAGACACACACACACACAGAGAGAGTGATGATGATGATGATGATGATGGTGATGATGGTGACAGTGTCTCTGACTCGCTCTCACCGGTACACGAGGGCCAGGATGTTGAGCATGGTGGCCACGTCGGGGTGGTCGTGACCCGAGGTCTTCTCCAGGTCCTCCAGGGCTTGTTTGCAGAGAGGCACGGCCACCTCGTAGCGGCCCTGAGAGGCGTACTGGATCACCAGGTTGTGGAGCGTCCGGAGCCGGGCCGGGATCTCGTAGCCGCCCTGCTGAGCCGCCGCCACCGCTGCGCTGTTGTGCGGCTGCTGCACTGCAGGGGTCAGAGGTCAGACACAGACCACATCAACCAATGCATCCCAGTGAGGACGATTATCAATGAAAGCTTTGCGCTCATCACTCTCTATTTTCTGCCCTTTTTTAAAATTAATTTTATTAATATATTAATTAGTGATGTCAAACGATTAATAGCCAGCAGTGCTGTCCACTCACTTCCTTGAGTGTGTTCCTCCTCATCGTTAGGAAAGAGATCGTCCAGAGAGTCCTTCGGCGGCTCCCCGTCCTTCTCCTCCTGAACAGACACACAGAGAGAGAGAGACAGAGTGAGGTGATGTGTGTGTGTGTGAGTGTGTGAGGTGATGTGTGAGAGTGTGTGCGTGTGTGTGTGAGTGTGTGCATGTCAGCAGATCTCACCGAAGGAGACACGTCCTCATCGTACTTCTTGAGCTGGTTCATGAACTCCAGGTGCTTCTTCTCCTCCTCCAGCTGGGCCACGCTCTGCTCGCTCTTCTGCAGCTTCTGCTGGGTGTTGGCCAGCTCGTCTCGAAGCCACTGGTTCTCCTGACAGAGACGCCGCACCTGAGCCCGCAGCTTCTGCTTCTCAGACTCCACTGCGTTCAGATGATTGGACAGAGCCATCATCACCTGCACACACACACACACACCGGGTCACGTGACTGCGGGTCACTGTTCCATCTCTACAGGAATCAACACCCACTGACTTTATTAGACATGTCTGAGATAATATAGAGTCATTCATGTCTCTCACAGAGAAAAGCATTAAAGGCCGTGAACCAGCTATAAGGAGAACTACAACACTACTAACCTTGACTTGAAACTAAACTACTTATAATCACTTCAAACAATGACTTCCCATGAAGCTATGCAAATGACATCACTGAGAAAAAAATACATTTAAAATGAGTGATTTACACATTATCCTTCTTTAAATTACAATTTATATTAATATATGTTTGTTGGTTGTATTTAAATGTATTGTCATATCAGCTTCAGAAGAGGGCTGTAAAATGAATCACTTCCAAAGCTTACATAATATGTGTGTGTATGTACGATAATAACAAATGATCTGTGTGTCTGGAGTCGTCAGGGATATTAGGAGAAATACACAACAATACACTGCATGAGTCACGATCATTAAAAATCATTAGGATATTAAATAAAGATTCCTACTGTAAATATATCAAAAATCATTTCTGATTAGTAATATTCATTAGTAAGAACTTCATTTGAACAAGTTTAAAGGAGGTTTTCTCAATATTCAGATGTTTCTGCTCCTCAGATTCAGATCTTCTAATAGTTGTATCTCATACAGATCTTGTCCTCTCCTAACAAACCAGACATCAATCTCTTCTGACTGCTTTTGTGCTCCAGGATCAGAATTAATAAAAACAGTCAATCAATCAATGGCTGGACCGATGCAGATAAAAATGAACATGATGCATAATACTCTGTTCTGAAGAACCAGGAGTGACCCGGAGCGTGACCTCTGACCCCGCGCCTCACCTGAGCCTCGCCCAGCCCCAGCTCGATCATCTCCACAGACTTGCGCAGCAGACTGGACTTCTCATGGACCACGCTGGCCTCCTCGTCCTTCTTTAGGCACTTGATGGTCTCCAGGAGGCTGTGCAGGATGGAGTTGTGCTCGTTCTTCAGCGCCTCCAGGCCCTGGATCACCAGCTTAGTGTTAGAGATGATCTCCTCCTGCGTCAGCTTCTCCAGCTTCTCCTCACGAGGGTACACCATCGTGGACATGATGACAGCGCCTGGGAGCACAGACAGATCAGATCAGCTTCAGACGAGTGCTCAAACATCACATCTCCATTCAGTCACGCTGGTTTGAGTATAAGCTCCCTGTTATAAAGACAAAGCCGTTCAAGGTGACAATATAAAAAACCCGGCAAATAATGACACGACGATTCTTCTAGAAACTGATTGATGGAGAATCAAGTAAAGCCGAGCCGTTCATCTAGAAATATGACTGCAGTTACTCTGACTCTTGTTGAGAATCACTCTAGATTAAAAGCATCTTAAAGCATCTGTCCTACTCGAGGAGGTCGTTCAGAGAGCCTCGCTCCGACTCAGAGAAGAGTGTGTAATCATCCTTATCATGATTAACAACAGGAAGACGGAAAGAGATGTTGACTGCTCATTCTCAGATACACACTCACACACACTCGCGCACACACACACACACAACAGTGGTGATGAAATTCCTCCAGATCAGAGTCATACACAGGAAACTGTCACCCGGCAACAGAACACACGACTGAACTGAGCCTGGCGACGGCCCACACCCATCTGAACACTGTGTGTGTGTGTGTGTGTGTGTGTGTGTGTGTGTGTGTGAGTCAGCATCATCAGCCCTACCCTCACAGACAGACAGAGACGGGTGGGGGAGGATGAAGACACTCCTCTACACACACACACACAGAGTGACAGCTGATGTCACATGACCACAAACGACCCTGGCTCATCACTGCACACACTCCCACAGGACCTGAGTGAGACACACAGCCCATACTACCAGTGCTGGGCTCTGTGCTTGTACTCAGAAGCTCTGAGAGAAGCACTGCAGATGTTCAGACCAGCTTCCAGCCAAAGACACATCTCAACTTGTTCAGAAACACAAACATAAAGGAATCAGACACAAACACTGCTTCTCATGTTCACTGGATTCTGAGATCTTTCACTGGAGAAGAAGACAAACAACACTCCCTCATTCCACTTTTACATGGTGTGTGAACACAACCACCCTACAATGATAAAAACACACACACTCGTGTTTTAATCTCTATTAAACCAATTCAGTCTCTGTTTGATTCTCTGAGCTGATACTTAGGCCCCGCCCCCAGCATTTGACTGACGTCTCTGCACTACATGAATATCATTATATTTTAGGATCAGACGTGCCAAATCCTGCATCTCTCTCTCACACACACACACTGCAGTGACCTCTGACCCCACCCCTCCTGCATCAGCAGAACACACACACACACACACAGAGCAGGTTCACTTGGCTGCTGTCACTTTAAGACTGCACACATTGACTCTGTCTCTGTCTCATAATCTAAACGTGAAGCTGATCTGAGACTCTGAAGGCACTGGAAGCTCAGTAATGAGATGCTCTGAATCACCTACATTCAAGATAATGAGTTTCAGACAGGGTCGCCGGAGGAGTGTGGGCCGCTGATGACCACACGATCCTCCAGCTCCTGACTCTGATGAATAACGCCCCGCGAGAGGTTTCTAACACACTCGGACTGCTGCTGGACTACAGTCTGATCTTCAAGAGCTTCATTCATTCACACGCCTCGTACCCAGAACATCCCCTCAGAAGCACAGACGAACTGCTTCTGTTCACATCAGCACACACTCCTTCATCACCTAGTGCTGGAACACACACACTCCTTCATCACTTACATCACCTAGTTCTGGAAAACACACACACACACACACAGTGACTCATAACAGAGAAAGATTACAGTAGCAGAGACAGAGAGCAACACACACACACACACTAGAACCGGAGCGACAGGTCAGACGAGTATCAGACACACAGCAGATAAACTACATCCAGCCATGATTACAGTAAAACAGACCTGTACTACCAGAGCTAACCGTGTAACCCACCCACATCTAACATCATATCTACAAAACACCAATTATGATTTTATCAGCCAAACAAACTAAATGCAGTTTTCATATGTCCTGATATACTTCTCCCTGCTAAAAAAAACAGCATATGCTGGTTAGGTATGTTCTGATGCTGGTTATGCTAGTTAAGATGGTCACATGCTGGCAAAGAACCATCATAAACCAGCAAAGAACCAGCATCCCAGCATCAGAACATACCTAACCAGCATATGCTGTTTTTCAGCAGGGTTAAAATGACAGAATAATGTGTGTATGTAGATAGAGAGAGAGAGAGAGAGAGAGAGAGAGAGAGAGAGAGAGATACACAGACAGACAGATAGATAGATAGATAGATAGACAGATAGATAGATAGATACGTTTATATTAGTTAAATATATATATATTTTAAATAGATCTTATGTGTGTATATATTTTTTTTCTTTTTTTTGGTTACAGATATATAAAGACAGCTGAGACCTCATACACACACACACACACACACACACACCCTTAACAGTACACATCCCCTGAGTGTCTGAACAGGACCCTATGTATGTAGTGAACAGAACAGCTGCAGCATAGTTAATCGTCTAGATAGACAGCACACATGGTGTTTTTAGTGTATCAGGATCACAAATGCGGTCTAGAGTTGAATGACACTATATTTTGAGTGTGTGAGGCTCATGAATGCGACACACACACACACACACACAAACAAAGAGAGAGAGAGAGAACGCGCTTTAACAGTAAACACACACACACTCGCAGATCACACACACTCGCAGAACACACAGACGCGCGCGCGGGAGAAACACAGATCTCGCACCTGGAAGTGTTGCTTTTATCAGGATTCGCTCGGCGCCCCTTTAATTCCAAGATGTCCACTGTGGATGTGACACTGCGCATGCGCACATGCGCCGACGCGTTGGTAGAAATGACGTCACTCTCCAGGCGGTGGTTGACAGATGGGCGTGGCTTTTATTCTTTACAAAAAATTAAACGAAACAAAACATGTATATATATATATATTAACAGCATCAGAGACTCTGTGAACAAAACAACTGTAAATACTTTACGAACTTAACGATTTATTGATTTTATATACGTACACGTGCATGTCTTTTATTTAGTTTTTTAAGTTTTATACTATGCCGTAATTTGTCCTTCAATCATTTTTCTTTTCTTATTTTAATGTTGTTTTCCTGATAACATATTGTATTTTAGGGTTAGATATACAAACTGTACCTTGTTCCTTGAATAAATAATAAAAACTGCAAATAATATTCACTGCTTTCTCTTTATTATTATTAAGCCTATTAATATTGTTACTTTGATCAATAATAATAATAACACTATAAAATACAAATATAAATGACCATTTCAGTATTTTTTATTGTTCAGTATTATTATTATTATTTCTGCCACAGGATAAAAAATTTAAATTGGAAATTTGTGATATTTTTTTTTTTAATCTCATTTGGACTTTTAACACACACACACGCGCGCGCGCGCGATTTATATATAATTCCTGGAACAGTTGTTTTCTATAATGTTTTATTTGGACACTCATATGAAGTTTTTTGATGTTGCTACTTGTTTCAGAATGATTATAGAAAATTACAACGTCTGCAACATTATAAAATAGAATGTAATCTTAACGTTCCAATTAACAGAAAGAGTTCTTAAATACTGGACGTTTTTAACATTAGAGAACGCTCAGAAATGGTGTTTTGCGTGAGCCAAACGTTCTGTGATTGGCGGAGCTGACCAGCAGGGGGCGGTGCGAGTTTGACGTCATCCGATTGCGACTCACGGCTTGTGGCTGAAGGACAGACAGCGAGGGTTTTGAATGTTTTGAGTGAACGACCATAAACATCGCGGTGAGTGATCGCACGAGTGTTTATATCAGTTATTGAACAGTGATCGATCAGGTATACTTCAGATTAATCCGTTCTCTTCTTCATAAAGCCGGTTTAATAAGGTGTGATGATGTGAGTGCTGCAGTGACAGCTCGTGTATAGATGAATCACTTTATAAGTTCCTCTCTGTATTTTAGTGAGTTTGTTTGATGATGAGCGTCAGTCTGCTGTCATGCGCACTGCGGGCTCTGTCTCTGGGTTCCTTTCAGGTGAGATCTTCATCATCCTCTTCATCAGCCCTTACCTGACACGACTTCACCTGATCGTTTATTCCGTGTCGGCAGGTCGCCGGTGTTCCGGTCGCTTCCGCTGTTCTGACCGGAAGTCGCGGCTTCATGATGAGCGCGTGTGACCGACAGAACCGGACTCTGTGGAAACAGAGGGAGAAATACACCGTGAGACCGATCGGCATGAAGAAGACAGGAGGACGAGACTTCACTGGTCAGACTCTGTCCTTTAGCTCATCTTAAAGAAACAGTTCAGACAAAAATAAAGGTTTTCACCCTCAATTCATCTGAGACCAAGAAGAGTGTATGTCTTCATCAGATCTGGAGAAATGTGTCTCAGTAATGGATGTGAATGGGTGCCGTCAGAATGAGAGTTGTGTCTGAATAGTTTAATCTGGTCATCATACATTACCATCACTCTGTTCAGTGCTTTGCTACAATCTGTATTGTTTGTTAAAAGAGCTATAGAAATAAAAGTGACTTGACTTAACCCACAGCACTCCAGTCCATCAGTGAACATCTGGAGAAGACACAAGATCAAACTAATCCAGCGTTTAGATGATTTTAACTCAGATATGAGTCTATAATAACTCTTCCTCCAGTGAAGAAGTGTTCTGGTCCGAATCAGGAGAGAGATCTGTGTTTAAAACAGCTCTTAACTAATCTGTGTCTGGCTTCTGGTGTTAGAGATGACAGGAAATGAGCTTCTTCACTGGAGGAAGAGTTATTATGGATTATAGACTCATAATTTAGTTAAAATCATCTTAATGCTGGATTAGTCTGATCTTCTGTCTTCTCCAGATGTTCACTGATGGACTGGAGTGCTGTGGATTATTCTGATGTTCACTGCAGGACTGTAGAGTGGTCAGTAAGCTGTGTGTGTTACTCTTCAGGTAGAATCATCACACACCGGATCGGCGGTGGACACAAGCAGCGCTATCGTATGATCGACTTCCAGCGACTGCGCTATGAGCCCGGTAAAGAGGAGCAGCCCTTCAAGGAGAAGGTCATCGAGGTCCGATACGACCCCTGCAGGTCAGTGCTTGTCCTGCGGTCAGACGAGCTCTCGCTCTGCTCCTGACCGGTGTCTTCTCCTCTCTCAGATCGGCTGATATCGCTCTGGTGGCCGGAGGAAGCCGTAAGCGCTGGATCATCGCCACAGAGAACATGGAAGCGGGAGACCTGATCCAGACGTCCGGCGTGATCGGACGCATGGCTGTCCTGGCCAAAGAGGCAGACTCCCACCCGCTGGGCGCTCTTCCCGTCGGGACACTGGTCAATAACCTGGAGCTGTATCCTGGGAAGGGAGCGCAGTACATCCGTGCAGCAGGTACATCTCTGACTCCAGCCCTGAGAGAAAATAATATCTATTTATTGAGACTATATTGTGCTTGTGTCTATGGAAGCTCGTTTCCTTCTCTGAATAAATACAGAAGGTTATTATGACACTTTTTCTCAGAATTAAGTGATATAAGGTCCAAATTCTGAGAACACGTTAGTCTTTTTTGGACTTTAGAACCCAGAATTGTGACCTTGTATCCTGCAATTGTTTTTTGAATTCAGTGGCGGTATCTTACTGCTTTCTTACAGCAGAGAATATATGAAGAATTAACACCGAGTTTTCATCACTGTGTGACGGGTGTCTGTTTTCAGGAACGTGTGGAGTATTGCTGCGTAAAGTCAACGGCACCGCCATCGTCCAGCTGCCGTCCAAACACCAGATCCAGGTCAGAGTTCACCCGACCTAGCTTAGTGTTGTGCTAGTCATATTATTATTGTTATTGCACTAAGACTTCCTGTTTCCTCACCCAGCGGCAGTCATCAGAGCACACGTGTATCTGTAGAAATACACCACAACACACTGTATGGCTCAAAACGATCAGTTTTTCTTTAAAAAACCATAAGGATATTAAGATCCTGTTCCTTGAAGATATGTTGTACATTTCCTACCATAAAAACGTTTTCTGCTCCCTCAGATTCCAGATTTTCTAATAGTTGTATCTCAGGCTGATATTGTGCGTGCTCTCCTAACAAACCAGAGTAAATCTAAAATAAATTGTGTAAATTTAAGAAAACTTACCCTTTTAACAAATAAATAAACTATTAAAGGAACCGTTGAACTAGGTATTGCAGTCCAAATTCAAAATCCTGGAGAGGGGTTTTTCACCCGGCCCTCCTTCTCAGAGCACACTCAGGTCGCCATGACTGACGACACCAGCAGGAACGAACGCACATGACAATGAATTAAATCAAATGCGCTGTATTTTCTGCCAAGCAGGCAAACAGTACTGACTCTGTGATTGGAAGATAGATGGAGGGGCGGGGCTTCAGATCAAAACAACCAGAATATCCAGGCTGTACTACTGCTGTCAGCGATACGAGTACTTTTAATGAACAAGTTTTCTTAATGCCTGTTGAACATAACAGAGACATTTTATGATTATTACAATGAATTTCTTACATACGGTAGCTTTAAATATGAAGCCTTGCTAAAAGTTGTTTTATTAGCCGGTGTTTCGTTAGACAGGGCTTGTAAAACTAGGTCAGTCAGAAGCTGTTATGTATAATTTCCTTTTTGTTATCTCAAAATGAATCGGTGTTATAAATCTGACCCGAGATCAGTTCAACACATCGCATGCAGGGATGCCCACCGAACCGCTACTCAACAGCAGCCTCCGGCCTGATCATGCCTTTGATGTGATTGTGTTCCAGGGGTGAAATACAGGTGTTTAGGTGAGGTTCCCCTGAAGAACGTAGTTTAGGGTCTGAATGTCATGGTTTCGAGGTCGAAGGTGTTAAATTAGCCTAATCCTGATCACATACCCGCCATGTTTTGGAACTAGATTGAAAGCGTGTGACGGAATGAATCCTGTGCTGTGTTTCTCCTCAGGTGCTGGAGACGTGTATGGTGACGGTCGGCAGAGTGTCTAACGTGGATCACAACAAGCGTGTGATCGGGAAGGCGGGCAGGAACCGCTGGCTGGGCATCAGACCGTCCAGTGGCCTGTGGCAGAGGAAGGGAGGCTGGGCCGGACGCAAGATCAGACCACTGCCGCCCATGAAGAGCTTCGTCAACCTCCCATCAGCAGCCGCCAAGTCCTGAAGGACACGTCCAGCTCCGGAGTCACCCCACATGCCTGTCTTCAGTCAGAGAAAGATTTTAGAAGTGGACTTATTCTTTAATTAAACACTCATCACTGCAATAAAGCCATCATGATCTCAACACACTCCCGGCTCATCTCTCACACGATCACAGACTCCTTCACCGCTGGAGAAAAACCTTTATTAAACACACCTGCATGTGGAAGCCTGACAGAAGCAGCGCTATACAATGCCATCACATACTCCAAATGTAAAACATGCAAAGGTACAACATTATAAAGTTATAAATGAGGTTCTGTGCAAAAGTTCTGCGGTCAGCGTCCCGTTTGTGACCGCACACGATTATTAATGTAGGGTTATGTGAGCGTGACCAGTGCTGGGGGTAACACAAAAAGTGACATAACGCATTACTTTCCATAAAGTAATGAACTTAACATAATTAGTTAGTATTTTAGAGAGTAATGCATTACTGTTACACTGTGTTTAATACCGCTCTCTTACCAGAGTTAAACACAGATACTAGACTTCACCATGACCACATCTGTCCGACCGCAGACAGAGGAAGTCATAGTGGAAATCTGACCCTGGAGAAATGGACAACAATAACCTGTATGGGTCAAAATTATACATATTTTTTATCATTAGGATATTAAAGATCATGTTTGGTGAAGATACTTTGTGCATTTCCTACAGTAAATATATCAAAACTTCATTTCTGATTAGTAAGATGCATTTCTAAGTGCTTCATTTGGACAAATTTAAAGACGATTTTCTCAATATTAAATTTTTTTTGCACCTTCAGATTTTCTAATAGCTGTATCTCAGTCCTCTCCTAATAAACCAGACATCAGTGGAGAGATGATTATTCATTATCATAGATCTCTCTCTTTTTTTGTATTGCCCTTCTGACTGGTTTTGTGCTCAGAAAGCTGTGTGACTGTATCTGTGAGCGTAAAAGACATTCTGAAGAACACTGACATTTCTCAGAATATCTTCTCAAAGAAGAAAGTCACGTGTGTGAAGAACATGAGAATAAATGATGTTTTTGGGTGAACTGTGTCTTTAACTGCTCATTCCTCTTACGGTAGTACAGCTGCAAACACAGTCGATCTGGAGCTCTCGGTTTTTGGCATTGTGAGTAAAAACAGAGGATACAACACTGAAGTCAGTGATGAGAACACACTCTAACCATCTCAATACATTCATCACTAAATATTCGACGCCATTAAAACAATCACAAATAAACACATGAAGCACCGTTGAGCACAACACACACTCTGTCCAGCTCCTGGAACCTGCTTCACGTGAATCTCTGCAGGTCTTCTCTCACTTCATCCGAGCAGAACGTCTCAAATTCACGAAGCCGCAGCAGTAAAGGATGAATTAACTGCATGAAATTCATTTCTTCAGTTTTTCTCTTGATTTCCAATACAAGCATTTTTAAGTCTTGTAAACAAAATAGAGTATATAATAACAACATTATATATATATATACACACACATGTCTGACATTAATTTAGTGATCAAATATAACACTTATGTAAGTAAGATAATATATTTCTGAATTAAATCTGGCTAATATTTGAACAGTTTCTCAAAATGTCCAGAGGTTTATCCACTGCTCTAGTCTAATCGGTGTAATCAGATGAAAAAATACTACATTTTTGGGGGTCTAAAGAGGTTACTTTAAGAGTCTTGAGATGTTTTTACTGGAAAACAAGACAAAAACACTTGTGCACTTTGTACACTGTAATCAGAAGATACAGTTAAAGTTATTTTAATGAATTAAAAAGTAATGATCTGTTGTGTTTTTAATCTTTAAAGCATATTTACACTGAGAAACGTGTGTCAATCACGTTGTGCTTCTGAAACTTTCATCCATCATTAAAAAATCCCTTTCAGGTTTGATTCTGTGTTTTTGCATCCATAACAAGCATTTTTTACAGGAAATGACTATGAAAAAATGCATAGGAAACTTTCAGACTCAGTGTCCCAGGAGCTTTAGTCTAAACGTCTTCCCCTGACCTTCACTGACCTGCAGAAACCCTGTGAGCGTGCTCACGACTCAATATGGCTTATCAACACAAAACGTTCCCTCACAGCCTCACGATCATTGGTTCAGTTCATTATGATGTCATGTGACAGGAAGTCTCAGAGCTCTCCTGCAGTGTGTGCTTTGAAAGGCAGGTTTAGTTTATATCAGATTCACTGCATAACGACAAAAATACCACAAACTCTTTACATTTAGGTTAAAAAATCCAATGAATTCACAGCCTGTTCCGTGTCCATCCCATCATGCACCTCACCATATTCTAGACAGGATTTCACAGAAATTATAAAGTAGCAAAATCAACAGAAAGTGCTTTGCGTTTGCTGTCCATCGTCATTCAGTTCATCACCACCTAAAAATATATCTGACCGACGGCATCTGTGTTCTTAGAAAAGATGAGCTGTCCTCTTTATACAGCGTAAAAACCAAAACGCGCGCTGATATTAACGAACGAGGCAGTCCGGTTTCCATGGGAAACTCCTCACTGGACCCCAGGGGAGGAACAAAATAAATACAGCTCCATAATATACTTAAAGTGCTCCGTTTTTGTGCATATAGACTAACAATAATTCTTCTTAAGATAAGCATAATATCATCTAAGTGTACACAACTACTTCAGGACACCGTGAATATGAACTAAAATGTGCTTCAAACACACTCTTTCTGTGATTAAACTGTATTTGGTCAGCACTTGTAGTACACTTGAACCATCTTTCATACACTAGTATATACTCAAGTGAACTACAGGTATGGCTGCCCTCGACTAAAGATTCTTCTAGTTGACTAGTAGTTGTTTATTTGAAGCATTAGTTAACTAATCTCACGTTTATTAATACCATATTCATGGCGTCTTAAAATAGCACACTTAATTTATCTTAAGTTTATCTTAAGAGAACAGAGCACTGTAAGTAGATGATGTAAGTTTCTGTCCCGGGTGTCACACGGATTTGTTGTACCCGAACACACCAACCGGGAAGTGCTTGACGTGAGTCGGCCACTGAGCCGCCAGCTGGAAGAACTTCACATCGTTCCACTCCACGCCGTCGATGGACACTGAAACACAAACAGATGATTCACTACTGATTCACTGAGTCTGATTCACTGAGTCTGAATCTGTGTCTGTGTGAATCATCACCTCTCAGCATGGTGTGTTGGTGTTTAGCTGTACAGATGAGGCGGCTGATGCCATCGATCACCTGACTCTTAGCATCCACATCCTTCTCCTTCGGCTTCTTACTCAGAAAAATGACTGCAAGACACATAAGAACACACTGAGGTCTGTGTGGTAGCTGTGTGCTTAGTTGGGGACACCTGATTTCCAGTGATTATCGTGGTCTTGACTACAGAGACCGTCTCTGCATTTGATAATAAAGTTTAATTCT
>JAUMHP010000063.1:22286896-22312363 GCA_032361065.1 Enteromius trimaculatus
TTTGATAATGTTCAGTGCTTTGCTACAATCTGTATTGTTAAAAGTGCTATATAAATAAAAGTGATTGATTGATTGATGTCATACCCCACTCCAGTGAAAACCGCACACGCAGAGGGAGAAGGGGGCGGAGTCACATACATCTCCTTCCCATAGGGCGTGGCCAACTGTGGCATGGTCGTTGAAACCACGCCCAGATTCCCACCCATGGCATCATCAGAGTCCACTGAGAGCAAACAAACACACACAAAGAGTCAGCGTGTGCTCTGGAACTTTTAGCAGAATGCTGTAGAATGCGCCACACGACCTGTAACATCTCCTCATGTGAGCCAGACACTGATCTGAGGATCTCACCTGAAGTAGACAGACTGTGTTCCACGATGCCCACCTTCACCACCTGACGGAGCAAAAGCACCAATCACTCACTCAGCATCACCAACACTGTTCATAATGCTGACACTAAAATAATCATAAATGAATGAAATGGCCATTTCACAAACACTGTTTTAGAAATGTTCATTTGGTGAAAACGATGTGTCATATACGACAGAGCTAGCACTCTTCCCTTTAACTTTTAAGCATTTAAAGCGATAGATTATCCAAAAACGATCATTGAGTTATCATTTACTGTCCTCATGGCATTTTTTTGTGTAGGGCTGTCACAAAAGAAGATATTTTGAGAAATATCTGTTTTTTGTTTCTTTTAATAAAAGTCAGTGGGGTCCAATGATGTTCAGCTCCCAATATTCTTCAAAATATCTTCTTTTACAGAAGAAAGCAACTCACATACTTGAAATAACAGTAGGGCTGGAACAATCAGTCAACATTATCAAGGATTGTCAACAAATATTTTTGCTGTTGAACAGTTTTTGATCTCATTTGGCGTGATGTATGAGCCTGCAGTAATGAGGTTTGGGCAGTGTGTGGCGCTGTAGAGCTATACAGCAGTAAACATGATGATCAGGCAGCTGTCTGTTGTGGAGCAAACTAATGATAAAATCTTTTTGTTAGTGAATGCAAAACTAACTAAATAAAAAACATTACATTAAAGTAGTGCTAATGTTTAAGAAGGACGTGACATGTGGCCAGGTAGGGTTTCCCATTCTAGGAACAACCACACACACACACTCACACACACACACGTTGGTTTTTGTGTTTTCTGGGGTCTCTTCATAGGTGTAATGGTGTCTCTACTGTACAGACTGTATGTGGTATTGTCCTACACTGACCCTACACCTAAACCTACCCCTTACAGGAAACACTACACACTTTTACATTCTCAAACACTTCATTCTGTGTGATTTAGAAGCTTGTTTCCTCATGGAGACCTAACTAATGTTCCCACAAGATCAACATTTACTGATATTCCTATCTTTCTGGAGACAATTGGTCTCTATAAGCTGATAAACACCAGGTGCACACACACACACACACACACACAGCAGTAAGCAGCCATTGCTGCGGCGCCCAGGGAGCAGTGCCTTGCTCAAGGGTCTCACCTCAGGAGAGAGTGCTGGTTATTCTGGCCACGACTGCCCCGTTAAATTAATTAAATCAATTAACGCAAAAATAAAACTCTTATCACTTATTTATCTCGTTCCAAAACCACACAACTCACAAAAGGAGTTTCTTTTCATAGTTAATTTAATCGTGATGTCTTTCTGTCTGTCGTCTCATTTTGTGTGCCAAGTATATTTGTGTCATAAGAAAAATAATTGAAAAACAATTGATTGTTTATCCAAATACTTGTTTGTTAAACTTGCAGCCCTAATTGAAAGTAGATGATGAGAGAATGAAGATCGCATCAGCTCCGGTGTCAGTAGATCTGGAGTCTCACCCCGATAAATGGCACAAATTTTTGGCAAGAATCTTCATCCGGACTGCAGAGAGAGAAAGAGAGAAAGAGAAAGAGAGCAGGTTAGAGCAGCAGAGCTTCATGAAGCACACACACACTAGGGATGCACAATATTGAATTTTTGTTGATCTCCGAAATGCCGATATTTTTCAGCTCATTTTGGCTGATAACTGATGCTGATACCGATATATTTCTTTTTGTTTGGAAACAAATTAAATGTAATTTAATGACAGTAACATTGAAAGCTTTGAACATATTTACAAATCAGCTATATATCAATTAGCTATATAAATCATGTGAGTTAACTAGACATATCAGCATCATTCTTCATATCAGGCCAATTCCGATATTTACATTTTAAGCCATTATCGGCCGGTTCCAATATCAGTCTGATAATATCGTGCATATCCATAGACAGATCCAGCCGCTGTCACAAATGAGATGAGTCTCTGACACTGATGATCGTCATCTACAGCAGTGCATCATGGGAAATACACAAACTCTCCTCTGACAGGCTCAGGATTCTAATAATCTGTGTGTGTGTGTTTGTAGGATCAGACAATGACAGCAGCACACAGGATTCACGAAGATCTGGAGATCTTCAGGCGTGTGTGTTTGTGTGTGTGACGTCTGAGACTCATGAGAGCGATGGCAGGGAAGGTCATGTGACTGGAGATGGACAGCCAATCACATGTTGAGATAGAACAGTAGAGGTCAGAGGTCAGATACCTGATGTAAAAATCAAAATACAGACTTCTCCTCCTTGGAAAGCAAACAAAACATGAGAAGAAAACAAGTGCAGAAGTGTTATTATTAATAATAATAATGACTATGTCAGAGGGTGTGCAGATGTCAGTAGTTATAATATTTTAAAAATTAAAATGAGCACAATATCTAAACGGAGAATCAAATGCACGTTTGCTTCTTATCCGTCAAATGAATTGCATTTCTTTTGTTTTTAAACGGGTCATATGATGAGAACCCTATCAGTAGCTTCTCTGTTCTCTGTGCCCGAGGGAGTCCAGTGCAGTGTTTGAGCGGAGCTGCTTCTGGTTAGTGTGATGAACTCCAGCCTCTGTGGCCTCTAGTCTGCACAACTTATTAATAAACTTCATTTTAATCATGTTTTTAAACACTCATTTTGTTTGCGCATTTTCCCACAAACGCTTAAACGTCTGTAAAGTCTGATAATAGTCAGACATTTTCTTTTACTGAAATGGAACAGTTTATTGGATATTTTATATTTTTAAAATCTAAACAAAAAGTTTGCATGTTGTATGTTTTGTATCATATTTGATCACCCAGCTTTTATGGCTCATATAATCTGATATATTGAGAATATGGAGGAAAAACAGCTCAGTTTTACTCAAAGACAATTAAATTCACAGACAAAAATATGAATTTGCTGCAGATGCTGATATTAATATGAAATTCTGATGGTTGTAAAGTAAATGAATGAGATCTTTATAAGAGTGGAGCTAATACTGACATACACTGATCTAAATACCAGCGCTCGCTCTGTATCTCCAGTAATAGATCTCAGTAAGATGAGATATAAATGATCAAATATATGATTCAATGCTGACAAAACAGACTCCACAGAAGATGTGAGATGTT
The DNA here is from genome assembly GCA_032361065.1 of Enteromius trimaculatus. Taxonomy (NCBI): domain Eukaryota; kingdom Metazoa; phylum Chordata; class Actinopteri; order Cypriniformes; family Cyprinidae; genus Enteromius; species Enteromius trimaculatus. The sequence continues at coordinate 22,290,366 of JAUMHP010000063.1, forward strand.
TTGGAGACTTGTGAAGGTCATTGCTCCGCTGAGGAACAGTGTAAGTAAAGTTCCTCAAAAGATCCTGATGATCAGATTCTTCCAGAAAACGATTGATGGAGAATCAAGGAAAACTGAATCTAACGCTACTCTCTAAAGAACACACACGTGCGTACCTCTTCTGTCTGTAGGTGAGCATGGCTTCAGAGATGGGAAACTGATGAGACACATTCGCTCCAGCCAGATACTGGATGATCCGTCCAGCTACATCCACAGTGTCTGTGGACAGAGTCAGGCAAAGAGATAACGTCACAGAATTTTCTCCAAGGCCGGATTTATTATCAGTAAAACCAGGAGTGCACTGCTGCCGGCCAACGTTGACAAGTTGGTTTGAAAAGACTCAAACGCACACAAGCAGAGTGAAAGACTGGATTTGTTTTTGATCGGGTAGGGTACAATTGTTTTGAAACATTTCAGCCGTTTTCTAATTTTAATAGGCTGTGAACATGTTTAGCTAAAAAACTGCCAGTTTGCGTTTATTGTTGTTTTCGGCTGTTAAAAAGAAAGCGTTCACAATTCTGGCTAAACTTTCGTTGTTCTAATAATTTATTTCATTTTATTTTATTTATAGATCACTCAGGGTTACCTAATTTAACTGTGGTTTGTGTTTTTTTATTTGTTTATATATATATGTTCCCCTGCACTTTGGCATTTTGCACACATTTGTTATGCTCCCAGTGACTTGATTCTGACTTTTCTAATTTAATTCTTTAAATTAATGCTTTTTTGTCAATGTTGCGCTGCACTGAAAGCATGCTGGCACAGGCAATTTTGCCGATTTAATTTAATTCCGCAAAATGTGAAATTCAATTCCAAGAGAGGTTTTTTTTTAGGTTTATTTATCAAAATGTTCTTTTATTATTTGGTCGATGTTCTTTATTTCGATTGAGGCTTTAGAATATTATGATAAAACGTTTACAAATCTTTATCCACCACATTACCCTTTTTATTTAAACCTAAATAAGTTCTGTCAGTTGGCAGGCAGTTTTGGTCGCTTTATTAAAAGTTGTTGCTGTGTGTAAAATAAAATAAAAATAGTTTTACCCTCCTGCTGACTATAGTGTCATGCCCCTCCCAACCCATTCACACACACACATAGGCCTAGATGATTCGACTATCGGTCGACTACAGAAAGATTTGAAAATTCTAATTCGACTATGAAAATTCATAGTCGGGGACAGCCCTAGTACACACAGCCAGTCAGTACCTGCGCTGGGAGAATCTAAGCGGCAGAACAGCTCCCTCCAGGACGGATCCATGAACATACTGCAGAACTTACTGTCGAACGTTGACACATACTTGGCCAGAGGATGGGAACCTGCGAGACAGTCACAGACAGAGTGTGTGGACACACTTCAGACACAAGATACAGCAGCATTACAAGCTCAGGAACTCACCGATGGGGATGATGAGGAAGCGGATGTAGCTCAGCCAGTCAGGCGTCTTATTAGCCAACTGCTCTACGAAGAGGCGCAGCACTGTACTGAGATAACTCTGATCACCGGCCACTGCCACCTTCACCGTGGGCGGAGTCTGAGCGTTACAGTTACAGCTGTGGGAGGAGTCAGAGCATCAGTTACAGCTGTGGGAGGAGTCAGAGTGGGTGGTGTCTAAGCATTACAGTCACAGAGCGCTACAGTTAAAGCTGTGGGAGGAGTCAGAATGTTACAGCTGTGGGAGGAGTCAAAGTGGGAGGAGTCTGAGCATTACAGTTACAGCTGTGGGAGGAGTCAGAGCAGTGAGTCAAACACACAGCTATAATATATATATATATAAATATAACTGTAATTATAAGCATTTTAACTACACTACCAGCTTTTTTATATGAATTTTAGCATCATTAACTGTTACATGATCTTTCACAAATCATTTGAACACTCTGATTTGCACTCAAAAAACAATTATTATTATTATTGTTGAAAACAGCTGAGTAGATTTTTCTCAGGTTTTTTTCATGAATAGAAAGTTTAGAAGAACAGCATTTATATGAAATAGAAATCTTCTGTAACACTACACATGTCTTAATAACCAATTTTGATCAGCTTAAAGCCAGTATATTATTATGATTTCTGAAGATCATGTGACACTGAAGATTGGAGTAATGATGCTAAACATCACAGAAATATATTATATTTTAAAATATATTAAAATAGAAAACAGATATTTTAAATAGTAAAAACATTTCAAAATTGTTGTTTTTGCAATCATTTAAATCAAATTAATGCAGGTTTGATGAGCAAAAGATTGTTAGCCATATTGAAAGCTAAATTAGTGTGCAGACTAGTGGATGATGAGATTCAGTTTATTATAAGCGTGCTGCAGTTTTGTCATCTGCCACTTTAAACACTCAAGCTCTTTAATACACGATGGACTCCGATTGGCTGAAGGGTCAGTGAGTGTTATGAGGATCAAATCACACTGACAGCTGCAGACAAATCATGATGAACTGCTGCAACCATCCGAGACGCTTACATAAACACAGTATATATAGATGCGTGTGTGTGAGTGTGTGTGTGTGTGAGTGTGTGGTCACTCACAATCTCTGAATGCGTGTGACGATGGTGTTGAATGCAGCCTGGACGTCAGCGGCGGAGCAGGTGGACACGATGGGCTGAGTGTGTTTCTGCAGGACCTCCTCCACATACTGAACATCAACAACAACATACCAACATCAGAAATATTCCTGCAGTCATCATAATTCTGTGTGATATCTTTTATGTCCAAACTGTAGTGATGATGATACACTATAAGGGCAATATGAGAAACAAAAGAAGAAACTTTTTTTCTGAGCTTTTTTACATCCATTAAAAATAATAATCATGAACACAAATGCATCTGATACACTGATTAATGGACATAATAGAAAGAAATAATAAAATAATTTGAATAGAATTAGTACACACAATTACTACATTTACATTTCTGCATTTGGCCACACACACACACACACACACCTGGCCCTGCCAGTCCACTGTGTTGATGAGGATGATGTTCTCAGGGAGTCTCTCATCTGAGATCAGGATCTGATTCAGCTGATCATACACTGATTTCCGGGGCACCTGAGCAACACAAACACTTCTAACACACACGCCTTCCGCAATCTCAGCAGTGAGCCTGCACTGATCATGTGGAGCTCACCTGAGCGCCGAAGCGGCTCTCTGGAGAAAACTCACTGTCCACGCTGATGGTGCGCTCGCTCTGGGCTCGGGAGTTCTGGCGCTCCTTCATGGACGTGCTGCGAGCGCGCCGCTGGACCCTGCTCTCCGCTTTACTGGAGGTCATGAACACAGCAGCTCATGTCACCTTCACAAACACCAGCAAAGCTCCAGTTTCAGTGTCAGTGTGTACCTGGGACTGCTGAGGTTTTGGGAATCCATCTTACAAAGCATCCCGCCGCTGGGCTCCGACACGTCTGCCATCACCATCCCATGATGCTCTTCTTCAGCCTCCTGCACACACACAGCGAGAAACCACTAAACACGCTCATCATTTATTTAAGGAATAGATCACATAAACAACATTCAACATTGTATCATTACAACATAGCATTACACTCTCGTGTTTAGTGCAACCTGAAACATAGATAGAACAGCATTCAAAGGCTTGCAGTCAGTTAGATTTAGAAGACTTTTATTCATAAGAATGCATTAAATTGATGAGTGACAGTCAAGTAATAATGTATTATGCTTTAATGTTGCAGAAGATTTCTAAATTAAATAAATGCTTTTGATCTGTAAATCCTGAAAAAATAAAATGCATCACGGTTTCCACAAAAATATTGTGCAGCACAACTGTGTTCAACACTGATTAACAGTATATTATTATGATTTCTGAAGATCACGTGACACTGAAGACTGGAGTAAGGATGCTGAATATCACAGAAATACATCACACTTTCACACAGAAAACAAATGTTCTACACTGTATTATAAAGATTCAGTAAATGATTTATTGATGTTTAGAGGAATAATTCATGTCGATCCAGGGGTTGGGGTTTGAATGAAACATCACTGAGCTGCAACTGCATCAGAAGTAAAGGTCACAGGTCACAGTAAGCGGGCGGCTCTTTTCCTCTCGTCTGAATAATGTATTAAACTCACAGCGAGGGAAAGAGCAGGAGACGACATGCAGAGCAGAGCTCAATTAGAGACGAACGCTTCATCACAGATCTCAGATCTCCACCTGAACTGATTCACTCGTTAAAAACATCTCCAAAAGATGAGTGAACTGATCTGATTCAGCTGAGAATTCACAAGCATTATAATCAGACCAACATCAGAATACAGATTTAACACGCACTCAAAACGAAGAAGATTCTACATTTTGTGTAAGTGTGTGTGTGGGCTCTCACCCCGGCGCTGGTCTCCATACTGCTGTCCTCCTGCTGCTGTGAGCCGGTCGTCTTACAGCGCTCCACCGACAGGAAGTCAGCAGCCTGCACAGGAAGTTCAACAGATTATTGGGAAAAAAGGATAAATGTAGGACGGGACTTGGTTCTGTGCATCAATTGTTGATTCGATTGTAATGTGTTCCTGGAGCTCAAAAGCTGTCATCAGCAGCACAGGTATATTTCTCATATACTTTATGGGTCAAAATGATCAATGCCAAAAATATTTTGTAAATTACTTAAAAATGATTTTTCAAGTATTAGTAATATGCATTGCTAAGAATTTCAAACTGAAGTAATGAATCCTGAGGTGCTGGAGGATGATGGGATGTAAACAGCACACTGAAAACTCTCTTCTTCAGCACACGGGTCCAAACGCTGGTCGGTGTGTGTTGTTTGAGACGCGATCTCTCAGATGTTTGTGATTCCAGAGATGGATCATACACAGATCTGATGTCAGGCCCTAAAAATACCCATAAACCCCCAAACTTCCCAAGTGCCCACCCTCAGGTTAACATTCGGTGAACATTCACATGACATTAGCTCATGTTTATTCACCGGTCAGAGATGACTGCTAAATTGAGAGTGGAACGACAGATTCTCTCTCAGATTCTCTGATAACACCCTTTAAGACTCATTTGTACACCCAGGCTTTTGGAGAAGTCTATTTCCTTGTTTTACAGTTTTCTTCAGTTGCTTACACACAAACTCTTCTTTTGTCACACAGGTTCTGAATGCTGACTCTGTGTGTGGGCTTGTTTTGCTATAGTTTTGAGGACCAAGTGTCCCCACAAGGATAGTAAATCCTGACATTTTTGACTTTGTGAGGACATTTAGTCAGTCCTCACAAGAGAAATAAATTACTCAAAATGCTAAATTAAGTTTATCTTAAAATGTAAAAATGCAAAAATGTTTGTGTGATGGGTAGACCTCACAAATACAGCAAAACAAACATGCCTGTGTGTGTGTGTGTATTGTGTGAGTTTTAGTGAATCTCACCATGTTAGACGTTGCATTTTGGTGGAGATTTTGACTGTGAATGCTGCCAATCTCTGTTTGAGAACTGGAGTGAGACATGCCCTCAAAAAATGGCCTGAAACACATACACATCTCATGTCCAGCTGCTGATATTTAACCATACTGCTGTGAACAAATAACAGAGGAAGCAGATCAAACCACCGGATGACAGGACTCATACTTTAGTTTGGGTTTTGGGGTGCTCAGGATGCTCTCATTGTCCTCCAGCTCCGGCCCGCTGTCACTCTGATTATACACTTCCAGACTGTCATACAGCAGATCCAGATCCTCCTCCACTTCCTGTGTCTGATCCACCGGGTCTGAGTCCAGAACCTGAACACATCAGAAGCACATCAGACAGACAGAAAACAACCAGACAGCAGCCACGTTTACGTACATGAAATAACCTGTTAGTGATGGACTTAAATATACATAATAGAAATCAGATTCAAATATACCTTTTGTAGTGCTGAGATGCATATCTTTACATACATTTCACATTTTATAAATGTGCATATGTTTATGTCTTATATATTGTGGCGGGAATCCCAATGGACAATCAGTGTCTCCCTGGCCACAGCATGAGCCAATCAGTCACAGTTTGGGACCAAATATAAGATGGGTTCTCAGCCCAGAAGACTAAGAACTATCTCCGATGGTGTGTGAACTTACCTGCTCTCTCTATTACTTGCTTCCACAGACTCGCTGTGACCGATTGTCTCCCACTTCCTGGATCCACTCACTCACCGAGCACAGAAGACGCAATCACCACCAGTACTATTGTTTGTTTACCTGCCTCATTGTTAATAAACATCACCCTCCAGGGTGGGTTCTCGTCATTATACACTACCATCACTCTGTTGTTCTATTTGATAATGTTTAGTGCTTTGCTACAATCTGTATTGTTAAAAGCGCTATATAAATAAAAGTGACTTGACTTGACTTGACGTGTAGTTCCTCGCCAGGCCACAGTGGTGGAGAACGCGGGCAGAAGAACGCCTGTCACTCACTTCTGGTTTTTCTGTTGAAAGCCATGGAGGACGTAGTAAAACAACTTACAGAGGTTAGCTGTTACCCCTAAAGGAGCACCAAAGACCACTGTCAAAATCAAAGGCCGTATGTATCAGGCGCTGTTGGACTCCGGAAGCGCTGTCTCCCTTGTCCGACCCCCCATGCTGCGACCCCGGCCAGTGTCCAAATCGTCAATGCCCATCACCTGTGTGCATGGAGACACACGTCAGGTACACACTAACATGCTTACCTTTCACAAAGGCCTTGAAACCAGGACCTTGGAGGTGGGGATTTTGAAGGATCTGCAGGTTCTTCTGCTGTTGGGACGTGACTGGCCGGGGTTCGGCCCTCGCCACCACCACACAGCCTGCCCAGCATCAGTGTCCAGCACTGGACGCCGTCGCAGGGGTCTGAGAGGCAGTCCAGTATGCTCACGACCGACAGTGGGAGAGATGGTGAGTCCCCCTCTCGTGATACTAACCCCTTCTAAGATGTATTCCAGCAGGTCACAGGAGGGGGAGAATTTGGGAAGGCACAAAAGGAAGATGACGGCCTTAAACATTGTTGGGGCCAAGTACGGATCCTGGAGTGCCAGGAGGTCCTCCCAGCACCCCATCCTCTCCCACACTTTGTCATTAAAAAACGGTCTGCTATACTGTGTCGCGGAGCGACAGAGGGAGGTAAAACGCCTGCTGGTCGTCCCCAAGACGAAGACAGAAACCGTACTGGAACTCGCCCACTCGCACCCCATGGCTGGTCACCTTGGGGTGCAAAATCATCGAGGTGCCCTTCGAGCAGATTGGGATGGACATCGTAGGGCCGCTGCTGAGGTCTGGTCAGGGACACGAGCACATCCTAGTCATCGTGGACTATACCACCCGGTACCCTGAGGCCGCCCCCCTTCGCCAAGCCATTGCCAAGAACATTGCCCCTGCCTTCCATCAGAGATACTGACCGACCAGGGAAACCCCTTTATGTCCCGACTAATGGCTGAACTCTGCCGGCTGCTGAAGGTAAAACAGGTACAAACATCCATGTACCATCCGCAAACCAAAAGGCTCGTCGAGAGGTTTAACCAGACCCTCAAGCAGATGCTCCGGCGGGTGGCTGCAGAATACAAGAAAGACTGGGACCAACTCTTACCGTATGTGATGTTTGGCATCTGGGAGATGCTCCAAGCATCCACGGGGTTCACCCCCTTCGAACTCCTCTTTGGTCGTCAGCCCCGTGGCCTTCTCGACGTAGCCCGAGAGGCCTGGAAGCAGCAGCCGGCAGCCTACCAGACCGTCATCGAGCACGTGAAGGACATGAGGGCCAAGATCGACCGCATCTTGCCATTTGTCGGGAACACCTGGTGAAGTCCAAACAGGCCCAGCAGCGTCTTTACAACAGCGGGAGTTCCAGCCTGGCGATAAGGTGATGGTCCTGGTCCCCACTGCAGCCTGCAAATTTCTTGCCCAGTGGCAGGGCCCCAGGATCTCTCAGACCTGGGCAGCGAATACAGGTCGTTTACACTCCCCTCCCACCCCCTACATCCCCCTTTGTTTCTGCCACTAGGACCAGGACGTCGCTTAGGGAGGGGGAGTGTGGCGGGAATCCCGATGGGCAATCAGTGTCTCCCTGGCAACCAACAACCAACCCTGGACTCATTCAGCACAGGCCAATCGGTCACGGTTTGGGACCAAATATAAGCTGGGTTCTCAGCCCAGAAGACTGAGAACTATCTCTGATGGTGTGTGAACTTACCTGCTCTCTCTATTACTTGCTTCCACAGACTCGCCATGACCGATTGGCTCCCACTTCCTGGATCCTGAGTAAAACCACTCCCTTGCACCTACCCCTCACTGGACAAGTCACTGGATTGCACACGGAGAAGAGGATTCACTACAGCACCGAGCACAGAAGACGCCATCACCACCAGCACTTTTGTTTGTTTACCTGCCTCATTGTTAATAAACATCACCCTCCGGGGTTCATTTAAAGTCTTGCTCTCAAGTGTAGTTCCTCGCCAGTCCACAATATATTCTTTCATCCAAGTAGAGCTCAATTGCACCAGTGTTCAAATAAATCAAGTAGAAACCAGACCATGGAACAATCACAATCAGATTCACATGTCTAGTGTGAAACCTCATGGAAGAGCTCACCTCGTCTGTGACTTTAAATCTCTTCAATAAGGCCACAAACTTCTGCTTGAAGTTGGGTTGCTGTGAACATCAGACGGGACAGAATCATTGTTACAAATAAACATAGTGAATGAATAAACTTCCTCTTCTGTACTACTGCCTTACAGACAGAGAGACATAGGGACAGAGAAACAGAGGGACAGAGAGACAGAGGAATGGAGGGACGGAGAGACAGACAGACAGACAGACAGATGAACGGAGAGACAGAGGGACGGAGACAGACAGACAAACAGAGGGACAGACAGACAAGAGGGACAGAAGAATGGAATGACGGAGAGACCGAGGGACAGAGAGAAAGACAGACAAAGAGACAGAGGGACAGAGAGACAGACAGACAGACAGAGAAACAGAGGAATTAAGAGACAGAGAAACAGACAAACAGCGGGGCAGAGGAACGGAGAGACAGATAGACAAAGAGACAGACATAGGGACAGAGAGAAAGCCAGACAGAGGGACAAAGGAACGGAGAGACAGATGGACAGACAGAAAAGTAGACAGAGGGACGGAGAGACAGACAGACAGACAGAGAGACAGAGGAATGGAGAGACAGAAGGATGGAGAGACAGAGGGACAGAGAGACAGAGGAATGGAGAGACAGAGAAACAGACGGACAGAGAGACAGAGGGACGGAGACAGACAGACAGAGGCAAAGAGAGACAGAGGAATGGAGAGAAAAAAGAACAGAGGAACGGAGAGACAGATGGACAGACAGACAGAGAGAGAGAGGAATGGAGAGACAGAAGGATGGAGAGACAGAGGAACGGAGGGACGGAGAGACAGAGGGACAGACAGACAAAGAGACAGAGGGATGAAGAGACAGACAAACAGACAGAGGGACAGAGGAATGGAGAGACAGGGGGACAGACAAACAGAGACAGACAGAGAGACAGAGGGAGTCTCTCTGTCCCTCTGTCGGTCTGTCCCTCCATCCTTCTGTCTTTCTGAAGGGCAGAGAGACAGAGGAACTGAGAGACATGGGGACAGAGAGACAGACAGAGGGACAGACAGACAGAACTCCTCACTCGTGTCATTGAGACCGATCTGATCATTTTCCGTCTGGTTTTTTTTGGCTTTCTTATGTCGTCGTCTTCATCGTACAAATCCTACGACACCAGAAGGAGAAATCAGAATAAGATGTATTGACAAGCATGATTAAACACACAACTAATCGGAATTGGTATGTGTATGTATGAAATAATCTATCAGATACAATTATGCAAGATAATGTGAATAAGAAAGAAGCAGGGTGTGTTAAATGTAAGCAGGTACTCCATATGCTTCCTTTTGTGTCATTTTATGTTTTTTATGAGTCTTCGTGTGTGTCCAACCTGTGCATGCCCAGCATCATCACTGCCCTCCTGTCCTGATGAATAACTGTCATCATCATCCTCTGAGTAATTATCCATGTCAGGAGAGCGATCTGAGAAGAACACAGGTCAAAGGTCACACACCTGTAACTGAACCCTTAGCGATGTAACACACCAGACATGATTGAAAAACACTGTGTTCCTATCCAAGGGCCTGATGATGAGTGATATTAATAGAGTGACAGATGAACAGATCAGCAGTTGTGAGTGTGTGTGTGTGTGTGTATACCAGAGGCTTTGCTCTTGGCTCCAGTCTGGCCGCTGCTGTACTCGTGGTCGATGGGTTGACTGGACAGTGAGAACACGCTAATCTCAGCTACACATGTTGGTGCTTCCTTCATGTTGCTATGGAGGCCCAGAATCTGTCCGCCGTCTGTGGGATGCTGCAGCACCTGATCAAACACCTGCTGTCAGTCACATCTCAAACTCTCTCCAGCTTCACCTAGTCATATCTGAGTTCACTTACTGCAACACTTAAAATATATACAAAAAATATCAAATGCAGGGAGAAGAATGAAACCAGTTTCTCCAAAACACATTAACTGGTCACTGGGACTCCTCAGGGATCCGTTATAGGACGTTCCTCTTTTCCACATACACTACATCCTTGAGTCCTATCATTGAGGCACATGGCTTCTCCTATCACTGCTACACTGATGACACACAGCTCTATCTCTCTTTTCATCCAGCTGATCTAACAGTAGCTGCACGGCTCTCAGGCATCTCGGCATGGATGAAAGATCATCATCTGCAGCTCAACCTGGCCAACTTCTTTTCTTCCTGACTACTCCAGCTCTATAGCATCCACAACATCAGCATCCAGCTAGGGTTACCTACAATTACCCCATCAACTTCTTTCAGAAATCTTGGTGTAAACTTTAATGATCAGCTGAACTTCAAAGAAAGAGCATATTGCAAAGACTTCTAGATAATGCAGGTTTGCTTTACACAACATCAGAAAGATCAGACCCTTATAAACAGAGCATGCTGTCCCTTGTCCAGGCCCTTGTCATTTCTAGGTTGGAATACTGCAATGCTCTTCTGGCTGGACTTCCTGTAAGCACAATCAAACCCCTACCAATGATCCAGAATGCAGAAAACTCTCTCTTTTGACACTACTTGACTTCATCCTTCTTCCTGTGTCTATTTGCCTTTTTAAGATGAATTGCTTGGTGTTTTTTCTTAACTCGCAAAGTCACTTTGGATAAAAGTGTCTGCAAAATGTGAGCATATGAAGCAGCAGACAAAAAAAGAGCAGCGTGCTTAATAAACTGGATATTTCCCACTGCTGATATTGTTATGATTATTATGGGAATTTACAGCTTTTACCTCGGCCATGTTGATGACTCCGACCGCGAGTGTCTTGTAGCCCAGAATGGTCCTGTTTTTGTAGCGTTTTCTCCTCTGCAGCATTATCTGCAGGCGGTTGGCGTCTCTCTTCAGGAAGTGAGGATACTGTCAGAGGAAGACCAGACATTACAGCTCTCACAAACACAACAGGACAGTTCACCCAGTCATCATCATTCACTGCTGTTCCAAACCTGTGTGACTTTCTGACATTCTGAAGAACACTAGGGTTCAAACAACAACATCTCACTGACATTTCTCATTTGTCGGCTTCTGCGTTTCACTGAAGAAAGACATAAAAGTGTGAACCCCATATGGGGAAGTAAACGGCTAAACAGTGATATACTGGACAATACTATCTAGCTGAGCACCACACTTTCCGGGCAGACAGAACAGTGGATGACTCTGGTTAAGACCAGAGGCGGAGGATTGTGTATTTATGTTAACAAAGCTTGGTGCACAAACTCTGTTATCGTTGACAGTCACTGCTCAGCTAACCTGGAGTTTCTCATGGTTAAGTGTAGACCGTTTTATCTGCCGCGGGAGTTTACATCCACTATTATAACTGCCGCTTACATTCCTCCCGATGCTAATGCCAAGCTTTCTATGAATGAACTTCTGACTGCTCACCTGCATTAATTGTTGTGGGGGATTTTAATCACTCCAACTTAAAAACAGTGCTCCCCAAATTTCATCAGAACATTTCTTGTCACACCAAAGGAAACAAAACTTTGGACCATGTATACACAAACATGCCTGAGGCCTATGCTGTGACCCCCCTCCTCCACCTGGGACAATCAGACCACCTTTCTTTGTTCCTCACCCCCAAGTACTCCCCCCTCATCAACCGTGTGAAGCCATCAGTGAGGACCATCAAAGAGTGGCCAGCGGGGGCTGACATCACAAATCTGAAGAGGGGCATCAAAAAGGCCAAGTACTGCTACAAATGAACCCTTCGACGCATGTGGCAGGGCATTCAGGCCATTATAGACTACAAACCCAGCAACTCCACCACCACAACCACAAATGTTCTCTTTCTGAATGAGCTTAATGACTTTTATATAGTAAATAACAACCTGTAAATAATGTTCATATCTACTGTATATTCATAACTACTATAGCAACCTGTACATTGTTCATCTACTTGCAATTTCTGATTATAGCTAATACAAACTGTATATTATGTTCATATTCCTGTATATAGATCTGTACATATTATCCAGTTTCTGCTTGTACATATCTGCTATAAGCGCATTTATACCTTTATCCTGCACTTGCTGCTTATTGCACTACTGGTTAGACCTAAACTGCATTTCGTTGCCTTGTGTGTGTGTGTGTGTAATGACAATAAAGTTGAATCTAATCTAATCTAAATGATGACAGAATGAACCTTAATGGATGAATTTGTTTTTCTGCAAAATATCATAACTCATGAATCATTCACTGAATCCAGAGATTCGTACCTGCAGAGAGAAGGTGAGCTCCAGCTCCGTCTCCATCAGACCGCTAGGAGGAAGAGCATACTCATTTGATCGCAACACTCGTTTAGAGCCCTGCATACACAGAGACACACATACATACACATAGAGAGAGACACAAACAAACATAAATGTATGATTTTATACATATCTTATATATATATATTATATACATATCACTTAACATATATACTTAACATCCATCATATCTTTAAATGATTCATTTAGTTCTTGCAAATCTGAAAATTAAGTGTATACACAACATTAAAGTGACATCATATGTATAATTGTATTGATTTCTATAACAGCAGTCATATGAGTCTAGACAGAAGGTTTGGATAAACACTGGATGTCAGTGGTTTGTATGAAGATGTTTCTGAAGCTCTTGTGATGAATATGTGTGGGGACACTTGATTTCTAGTGATTATTGTCATTTTGACTACAGAGACCGTCTCTGCATTTGATAAATAAATAGTTTAATCTGGTCGTTATACATTAGCATCACTCTATTCTTCTACTTGATAATGTCCAGTGCTTTGGTACAATCTGTATTGTTAATAGAAATAAAAGTGACTGATTGACGGATCTCAGGAGTCTGACCTGAATCTTCACAGCGATGAGCACCGAGCTCAAATCCTTATCCAGCTCCTTCAGCACGATCAGCCTCTTCAGAGTCAGACTGCACAGCCTGAGACACACACAAGCACTACTTCACTCTCTGCATTTCAATTCTGTAGAGGTTCACACACGTAGATATCACAGTAAACATTCACTGTACCAGTGTAACTTCTCAGTTAGAGTTTTACATGTGAGTGTGTGTTGTGTGATGGGTGCGTTCAGGGTGTTTCTGTGATGAGATCCAGCACGGTTGAAATGAGACTCTCAGGCATTTCCTCTTCCTGCAACACAGCTGCTTTGAGTTACTGAACATACACACTCACACACACAGGAGGAATCCGTCTCTCCACCCAGAGCTCATTCCACACAAAACCATTTCCAGAGATGTCAACATCTGCCTGTGTGTGTCTGACCCACTTTCTGCTGCTGCCTCAGTCTCTGACAGAGAAGAGAAGATCTGAGTCAAAACCAACACATCATCATCATCATCAGTGCTTAGCTGACAATATCAATTCATTCTCAGCTTTGTTTGTCTCTTTAATGTGCTGCGCTGCATGTGACCGGTCTTCTGTTCCTCCACTAACAGTTACAGCAGTAAATAAACATAAATGAACATCAGAAGGTGTTTAAAGGAACAGAGCATCTTCCTGAAATCATGTAACTGATCGTTATTCCTGTCATTTACAGAGAATTATCAGAACATATCATATTACATCTGACATATCAACACTGGCTCAACCAATGGTGTGTGTTTGAGGCTAGGGCTGCACGATAACAGAAAAAATGATTATCGCAATTATTTTGCTCAAATTTTTTATCACGATTAATAATGACGATTATTTCTTTTGGTAATGAACTTTTATTCACTTGTGTATTGTTATTGCACTTTACAGCCACAAATAAAGACAAATAAACAAACCAAACATGTTTAGAATGGAGAGTTTTTCTTAACTTTGAAAAAATATATCTGTGCAAATAAATAAAATTAAATTGCCTCTTTTACATCAACTTGTAACTAACGATTGCACTTCTGCACCTTCCTCATGTTGCTCCAAGTAAAGCCGGTTCTGTAATCAGCGGTAAATTCCATCAGGTGCGTGATCTTACATGGAGCCGCATTCACTACAGAGTCACGGTTCACGGTTCATCATCAGCGTGCAGCTCGTCAGTGAACAACGGCTCTGTGTAGTGAACGCGGCTCAATGTAAGATCACGCACCTGATGGAATGTTCTGCTGATTACAGGCTTTACTGACAAGATGCGCATTACATATCGCATGATGATTATCTTGCAGCCCTCTGCTATTCTTCTACTGCTTCAGAAAGTGCTTGCAATCTAGACGCAGTAACGTTATAGTGACTGTCCATTTCTCCAGGAGCTCTACATGTGTCTCGTACAAACCCTGCTGAGATGAACGGGAACCCGACTCTCTCTCTCTATGTCTGTCTGTCGTTGTTCTTGTTCTTGCTCTTGCTCCATTATCGGCTGCTCTCTTTTCCTGCATTATTAAGAGCTGCTAAAGCGGCTGCTTGTTTAAAAGCTTCTCGTGAATATTTAAGAACTCACGGCTCCCAGAAAGCATGATGGGAGAAATCTCAAGTAAATGTGAAGAGAACAAACATGTTCAGGACGCATGAGAAGCTGTGAATGGAAAACTGACCGTACAAGAGGTCAAAAGAGTTCAGTTTGGACCTGCACTTCAGCAGAAGCATGGATGATGTATGAACAGAGATGAATATGCATGGGACTTAATTACTAAATTAAAATAAAATTAAAATAACATAAATAAAAAATAACATTACAAAGAGTAGACTAAAAGAAAAATTATAATAAAACAAAAGTAAATTAAAATTAAAAATATTAATAAAATACTAACATGAAATATGAGAATGAAATTAAAAAGTGTTTTTTAAGATGGTTTCCCTGGGCAGCAGATGGTGGAGTCACAGACTGAGGTTTAATTCTCTGAATGAATCCTGCATCACTGAGATCAGGACACACACACACACACACACACACACACAGAGAGCTGGTGATTGAGTTCAGAGTGTCTGATCCTGGACCATGACAACGCACTCTCTCTCACACACACACACACACACTGGTATAATCCTTCATGAGACACACACAGGATTTATATGCCGTGTTCTACAATCCCAAACACAAATCCACATCACAGGCTGTTAGCATTAAAATCAGATCAGAAAACATGATGCACTCTCAGACGATCATGAACACAGTATGATAAGGCAAGATCACAACTCTATCATTTTATTGTTGTACATTAATTCTTTAACTACAATGGGCTAAAACATGGTTTGATATTTCTGGATGTTATCTTTGACATTTTCTGAGTTTTGTTGTGTGCCATAATCAGTGTTACTTTTATTATCATGGAGATACTATTACAGATTTATTCATTTTTTAATCAGTTTTATTTTTATTTACTATGTTTTTAATTTTACATTTTGCGTTCTTTATGTTTTTGCACATTCATTTTTGTTTTCTGTCTATCAATCTATTTTAACTAGAATAACCGTGGACATAATTGTTTTACAGTTACAATAAAATAACCTTACATATCCTATTAAATATTTATCCTATTAATAATTTACATTATTTACATTAAATAAAAACTGTGACAACTGACCCCATATTATGACAACATGAGCCAGTATAAATAAAGTGTAGCTGTATTTAGCTCCTGGACAGAAAGGGTGGAAATAATGCAGGAGATTGAGCAAAGAGAAGTCAGAGAGCGTGAATAACACAGCGGCACGTGAGCGGATCCTCCAACAGATAAACACAAAGACCAAAACACCAGCGCATCTTTGTCTGGCAGGAAGTGGATCTACAGCCTGAAGTCAAGCACTGGACACACTTATATCTGCAGGACACAGGCTCTTAATGGACAGAGACGTCCTGAGATTACTGAAACCATCCTGCAATGCTGCAAACACTTACAAATAAACCACCATAAAACACTCACTTAACTCATGTAATTTCAACCTTGAATTATTTGAGTTTAAAATATATATTATACTCTAAAAATCATTGAGACAACGTGAAGCAGGACAGATACTGACGCTCAAGAGAAGAGTCGGGACATCACAAAACAGAGAAAAGAAAGTGTTTCTGTGCTAAAGCTCTTAGTCAGGAGATTTCAGTCCACACTTCAGACAGAAAGAAGAAAAGCTGGACACGAAACAATCAATAAAAAAAGAGAAAGTCAAAGCTCAGAAACTGCTCTTGTTTCATTCAGAGAAACAGCAGAAGAGTCAATAAAACAAGCCAGAAATCTTCACGCTTCATCACACACTATCTGCAGATGTTCTTTGAAGAACACACCCCACAGAAAAACACAAGAGCAACAACACGATCACGCTCAACAGGACTGACTGAGATCTGAGAGTGAATCAGAAGTCATCTTGAAATCTGAGCGCAAATCAGACATTGCTGTGAAATCTGAGAGAGCGAATCAGACGAGATCTCTGAGATCTGAGATCTGTGAGTGAATTAGATGTCGTTGTGGGATCTGAGAGTGTGTGGGTCCTAACACCCCAGTGTAGCGACAGGGACACAATACGGTAAACAGCATCTTGATTGGTTTCATCACTCGGTCTCCTCTCCAGCAGTCAGAGTGTTCTGGTGCACTATGGCTGTCACATCATGAACAATGTAAAGCGCTTTAAGTGGCCAGAAAAGCACTATAGAAATGGAAGGAATTATATTATTATTATTATTATTATTATTATTATCTGTGAGAGAATCAGAAGTGAGATCTGAGAGCGAAAGTAGGCCCTAAGCTGCTCGTCCTTCAAATAAATGGCCTGTGCACAGGAAATGCCTGAGAGCAGAGAGGAAGAGAGGAAAGAGAGAGAGATTGAGCGTCTGAGGAGAAACAAGCCCTGAAGCTGAAGAATCGATGGGAAACTCCAGGATCACTGCAGATCAACTCATCGAGAGACACTCACACATCTGTTTATTTACAAACATATGTGACCTGTGCTGGCAAAAAAGTCACAAGGAGCTAATACTGTTCATTTTATATTTACTCAAAGACATCCAAAATGATGTTTGAGTTGTAAAAAAACGACTGATCTGCAGCTGCAGAAGTCATCCGTCCATGTTTCAGAAGATTGTACAGCAAAATCATCTTTTCCTCCTGTTCTTTTTCTTTCATTTTATCTTATCTTTGTTATTATGAATAAGAACTAGTGTTCTTGTTTACATAATATATATATGTGTGTACTGTGTATATTTGTGATGTGTATATAAACACACACTGAGAGTCCAGGGCCCTCCTGTGAAGAACTGTAACTATAACTATATTAGAAAGCAAACAGATGGTTATTCTAAGATGGTGTGTTATCTGCTGCTTTAAACACTTCCACTCTTTAGAGTTTTTATGAGTAAAAGTGATTCTGATACTGCTCCTCTGTGTTGCTTTTGTGATAGCCACTCACTATAATTTTATATTTAGAAGGACTTTTAAAACATTTCATGGCTCTAGTCATTATTGTTAGTGAGAACAGGACAGAAGCTTTCGTCTTACAGCAGCTTACAGACGGCTTTAGAGCGTCTGATTAGATGACAAGACACACACACACACACACACACTCAATAGCACAAAAAACACACCTGCATTAAAACCCAACGGGTTACTGTCACTTCATTCAGTTCTCCTGAGACATTTAAAACATCAGGTTTTAGTACACTGAAAATATACCTTAATGTTATATTTAAAAACCTGCGTTTAGTATTCATCGTGTTATGCAAAAATAATTGTAGTAATAATTGAGTTTAGTGTGAGGTGACAATACAGTTTCTACAGCAGAAAACAACACCTGAGTGTGTGTGTGAGTGTGTGTGTGTGTGTGTGTGTGTGTGTGTGTGTGTGTGAGTGTGAGTGTGTGTGTGTGTGTGTGTGTGTGTGTGTGTGTGAGTGTGAGTGTGTGTGTGTGTGTGTATTCTCTTGCTGCATGAATTGAGTGAACATCATTTATTTCTACCTCAATTGATTCTAGAAGGACTTCAGCTGTTTTTAATGACCCTGAAGAAAAGACAAGTATTTCTAGGATATGCAGATTATTTATACAGCGTCAGGCACATTCACGTGTTGTGAGGAACATCATGAACATTATCTGAACTGAGACACATCAATGATGCTAAACACAACAACAGAAGGAAAAACAAAGATCTCAGATTCAGTGTCTGACCTGAACTGGGATCTAAATATTTTTAGCTGATATAAAAAAAACTGCAGATGTTTCTTTGGTTCAGAGAAAGCTACAGGATGTCAATATCAGAACAAACTCATCGTGTGATCAGAGACGCTAACTCAGCCGTCTGAAGGCTTCTGAACATCTGTGCGTGAGTCACACACTGACCTACATTCAGACTCATTCTGAAATATTAAACACACACAAACACACTCACAATCATCTCTCACATCATCTGAGCAGATAATAACCCACAACTGTACATGGGTCGTGATGATTTCTATTCATTCCCTCAAAACACCTAAAAACTCTATCATCAACACGTCTTACCGTTTGTGTCGCTTAAAATGAATAAATGTGGTATTAACCTTCCTGTGCTTAATCAAGAGAGAAAGTGCGTCATAACCTACTGTTAAAAGAGTCAGAAGCAGACACACACACACACTCTCTCTCTCACACACACATACATATACACACACGCAGGGCAGAGATGCCTCCCTGGGCTTAATCCTGTGCTGTTTTAGCGGTCGAGAGAGCTTTGAGACGAGTGCTGGACACATCTGGGTCAGAGCTGATTAATGGAGCTGCTCCTGAGACACACACACACCTGCAGCACTGCACAAGTCCACACACCACAGATGATCTGGAGTCCTGATCACAACGACGTCACAAAACTGCTAAAAGTGCTGCATGATGTCATCGGTCAGTTTCTGCATTATAATCCATCATTGCCATTGTTCTCCTGACCTCAGCATCTACCAGAAAAACTCCAGCACCGAAGCTTCCAGAGCAGACGGCACGTGTTTCTCTGAGCTTTAAAGAAAGAAACACAAACACAGCAAGAGTGATGGATAGATCCATCACAGGAAACGTGTGTGTAGTCCAGTACAGCACTTTATCACACACACACACACCGTCTGCGCTTCATCAGCTTGAGCAGCTCCATGTGCAGAATGACATCAGGGTGAAGGAGCATCACTGACTTCCCAGAAACACACTCGGAGACGTGAAAGCATCTGGAATTCCCAGGAGCGAGCGCGAGAGCTCGGGTGCAGAAGGAAACGGAAAGCACAGGAGATGCTGATCCAGAAACACTTCAACAAACACATCCATCATCATCCACAACTACTTAACCATGGAGAAACCTATCACATAAACAGATGAAGTCTAATCTCTGAACAGTGTGAATTCTTCTGATCACAGATATAACCAGACTTGTGCAATAACAAGACAAATACACACAAACATTAACAAATAACGCTAACAGCTCCATGGTGTTCAATGTCAAAGTATCTCTTGTGTTCCGCAGAAGAACGTGCAAATACCACACTACACTTCCACACTTTCAGTACCATAGTAATATATCACTGCGCCACAATACAGAGAGGAAATATCACTGTCAGCATCATAGTAAACATGAGTTAGATGTCACACTGTCAGAAATCCCTCACAGCAGTAGCTGAGTCTATCAGAGTCTGTCAGAGACACAGGACAAGCAAAGCAGCACCAGCACTGACACACACACGCGCGCGCGTTTGTTTTGCTATTTTAGTGAGGACTTTGTATAGACTTCAAACTATTGAATTTTTATTTTTTTTTATCAGGTAGGTGATATTTTCTAACCCCTAACCCTACCCATTACAGAAACATTTACAGAACACTAGAACTACATCAAAACATCTTTTGGCGGATAAATAACCCTTTTTGACTAGTTAGGAACAGTCAAATATCCTCACTAGTGGTTTGTCATAATCTTTCTCTATACAAGTGAGGGGACACACTCTCACACTCACTCACACACTCGTACCGGGGTACGCAGCTCGGAGAGGACCGGTCTATCTCCCAGGTGGCGAAGAGGTTCATGGGGACGGGCACGGATCCGGACCCCGCGGAGCTCCAGAGCACCGACCCGCCCGCCGCCGTGAAAGCCGCTCCGCCGCCGCTGCCGGGGTTCAGGAGAGCGGCCCGCAGCCCTCCTCTCTCCAGCGCCGCCGCCATCATCGCTTCAGCCTGCGCTCCGCGCCGCTCGCATCCAGCGACCAAGAGTTCAGAGCTGCTGCAGCGCTACGACTCTCTGAGAGACTGTCCGACTCACCGGAGCGAACGAATCCATGAGAGACTGTCCGACTCACCGGAGCGAACGACTCTCTGTCCGATTCAACGGAGCGAACGACTCTCTGTCCGATTCAACGGAGCGAACGACTCTCTGTCCGACTCACCGGAGCGAACGACTCTCTGTCCGATTCAACGGAGCGAACGACTCTCTGTCCGACTCACCGGAGCGAACGAATCCATGAGACTTCTGCAGCCGCGCGCAGTCTGACCGACAGAGGACATCATCTTCATCTTCATCAGATCTGACCTCAATTCACAGAATAACGATTAAAATAAATAATAAATAAATAAATATATATTAAATTATATAATATAAATATATATAAAATTAGGCTGTTATAGATGGAATGCAGCATATTTACAAATGGAATTATTTATTAAGATAGAAAACCCAACAACCATACTTTTTACATATATACGTTATATATACATATTCACAGATGATTTTATCTGAAGAATCCTACATTGCACTGAAGGCTTATATATCCACATTTGATAATTTCTTGCTTTCCCTGGGAACTGAACCCATGCTCTTGGTATTTCTATAATGATTATGGTATAATAGAGTATATTTTCATGAATTAGTGCATTAGCGCTGTATTGAGAGGTAGGTGAGAAACCAAACTTATTTGTAGATTATAGTGACCCTTCGTTCTAATCATCATCATCATCATAAAATTAGTTTTAGTCATCTGACTTTTTATTTATTTATTTATTGGTTAATTTGGTGTGGGTGTTTTGAATATAATCATATGTAAACCTAGTAATATTGTACATGTATGTGTATTGTTATGTTCTGAGACTGATCCAGCCGTTTTTCTGAACAGCACTGCCTTAAAAACTCATTTAATGACGTCTTATAACACACACACACACACACACTCATCATGAGGATGAGTAAAGCTTACTGTTCATTCTGCACTGGTCTGCTTTGGTTCTCTGTGACCAGTGTATAATATGAGTATTTTGTATAGCGCTATATAAATAAAGAAGAGTTGTCTGAAATAATGCTGAGTGAAAATCTGAGTGAAACAGCTCCAGAAGCCCAGCTCTGAGACGGACAGCAGCATCTGATGATCTCAGGACAGCTGCAGAGCCTGGACAGTCCTCGAACAGCTGATAACACACACACACACTCACACACACACACGTTGGTTTTTGTGTTTTCTGGGGTCTCTTCATAGGTGTAATGGTGTTTCTACTGTACAGACTGT
>JAUMHP010000063.1:22317734-22329275 GCA_032361065.1 Enteromius trimaculatus
AGACCGCTCTAATTAGAGTTACTAATGACCTGCTTCTAGCATCTGATCGTGGTTGTACCTCATTATTAGTGCTGTTGTTCGACACTATTGACCACAACATTCTCTTGAATAGATTATTTTAACCCTACTGAAAAAACAGCAAATGCCGGTCAGGTATGTTCTGATGATGGGAAGCTGGTCCTTTGCTGGTTTATGAGTTTTCTATTGATTCCCAATAGAACCAATAAACACCGCTAAATTATTCTAGAGTAGATTATTTTCTTGATAACAAGCAAAATATTTTCGCTGAGTAAATTAGACGTATTTATTAAAAACACAAGCTCATTCTCCTCCAGCAGGAGGTGCTTTAAGCAGAGAAACGAGAGGTTTCCAGTAACGTCTGTAGACGCAGCAGCTCTGAGCTTACAAACACTGCGTTATATGCAGGAGGAAATGAACATGACACTTACTAAAGACAGTCTTCTGATGAAACAAAGTAAAAGTAATAAACAAGCGCAAATTCAAACGCAATTTCAATACTCTGCTCTATGCAATCTTGCAAACACTAGCGGTACAGGATGTACACCAAAGCAAAATCAACCTTCGGCCAGCCAATCGGGAAGAAGAGGTGGGGTTTAACGTGCATTAAATCCCACCTCTTCCTGCTGGTTGTTTGGCCGAAGTTTGTTTTTGTTGTGGTGCTCGTCGTGTTCGTTTCAGTATTGCAGCCTCTGTGTTGTCTTTCGAGAGTGGGTTTTTCCCAATATATTCAGAGAGCAGACAGCAAGACAATCAAGGGGTGATGCATACGATTGAGATAAAAATGAAATCGAGCTAAAATCTCATAGAGCACCTTTAACATAACTGACAGTGGCTCCCTGATGCCCGGAAATTACCTAATTCCCCAAATATATTTGTGAAGGAATGCAAAAGCATTTAAATATATATATATATATATATATATATAGTAGCCCGACAGGCAGGGCTGGGATGGATTTTGGTAGCCCGACTGGAAGACACAATAGCCCCGGGACGTAGCCCGGCCACAGAAATATCTAGTCTCTCTTCAGAATAGAGGGCTGATGTTCTTCCTCTGGTGTTTTGTTCAGAGTTTAATGGCTGATGGTTATTTTTAGTCTTGGATTTTTAGTCTCATGCTCTGCTGTTGTTTATGGATCGGGGGGTCAGACGAGGGTCTCATGGTTCAGTTCCTGTTATAGAACATCCCTCGCTCTGTTTGTCCTTCTTTTCATCTGTTTTCTTTCTCATCATTCAGACACACACACACACACACACACACACACACACACTAATGTTCTTTCCACTGGCGTGTTGCCCAGGTTGTGTTATTGGTTTCCCTGCCGCCCATGTATGTCACTGAATGATGCCGAGCTAAAAATACATCACGCTTCATCCAGAATTCAGCCGAAACGAGACTTCAGGACGTCAGGGGAAGGATGTGTGTGTTTGTGAGAGGGAAGAGAGTGTGTGTGTGTGTGTGCACATCAGTGTGATAATGTTTATGTGATTGTGTCAGTGTTTGTGTGTGTCCACGAGTGTTTTGTGTGATTGTGCGAGTGTCACTCAGTAAGTGTGTGTGTGTGTGTGTAATCTGACTGAATGTTCTTCTGGTTTCCACTCAGATCTTCCCGGACCCCTCAGACTTCGAGCGCTGCTGTAAGCTGAAGGACCGTCTGCCGTCGATTGTTGTGGAGCCGACAGAGGGCGAGGTGGAGAGCGGAGAGCTGCGCTGGCCTCCTGAGGAGTTCCTGGTGAGCGAGGAAGAGGAGGACGAGGAGGAGTGTGATGGAAACCTGCAGAACGGACAGATGCAGAGCTCTCAGCGCTAGAGAGGATCGACTGACATGAGTCACACACATATAGACAATCACACCAGCACATACAGAACAACTGATCCACTGACATCCGCTCGCTCGGACTTCATTCCCACCTGTGTGTGTGTGTGTGTGTGTGAGGACGAATGCACATGCTCAGTGTGTGTCATTATAATGATGGTGCGAGTCTGTCCTGCACTCATTCTTGTTATTTACATGCTTTTCTGAGTACCACCGATCTTCCTGACCATATGCTCTTAGTGTTGTATGTGGATTTGACTGTAAATATTCTGTAGGCGAGCAAGATGTCTTTAGCGTGTCCGTCTGGTCACTCCTGTCATCTGTAGAAGAACCGCAGCTGTCTTCCTGGATTAGTTGTGTTCACAGCAGAGCTGACCGTGCCTCGTGTTCTTCTGGATCCTGTGTCTCTGTCTGTGTGTCCGTATGCAGTGTGTTATATATATATATATATATATAATGTAGATGTGAGTGTTTGTGTTGTGGGTCTGTCACAGAATCACTTCCTGTCTGTGCAGAGCGTCTGTTCGTCTGTAAAGACTCAGGGAGTTTGCTCTTATTTTGTATGTACACCGCTTCCTCTCTGACTGACAGAGGCTGTAAATAAACCGTTTGAAAGTGCTTTACAAAACACTCTCTGTGTTTCAAACATGAAAACTGGAGGAAATATGAATGAGAGAGAGTGTGTATCCAGAAATGAGTGAAGCCTCACAGAAAACACTTTGGGACGTCCTTGTTTGTGCATTAGAAAAATGAACTAAAGAAAGTATAGCAATGCAGATAGGGTTAGTGTGTAGTGTATGTAAACACACTGTTCCTGAGTGCAGTACATGTGTGTGTGAATATACTGTATCTCTAAGAGTGTGTGTGAGCGTGAAGCAGTGTGTTTTTATCCTGGTTTGTTTCTCTCTCCATGAGACTCAGCACAAAGGTTTTAAACATGTTGTGACTTCCTGCAGCGAGTCTGTGTGTGTGTGTGTGTGTGCGCGCACTGTATTTAGTTTTGCTAACCACATGTTGGCTTCCTGTCTCCATAGGCTCACCTCGAAACTAGCACACTTCCTCTCACCAGCTCAGATACACTGCTCTGAGCCTTGCAGTTAGCTTTAATTATCAATTTATTGTCCATTTTCAACAATTTTTACAATATTAGCAATGTGCATATGTAATATGTCATCTGCACCCGGATACACCTGCTCTTGTGCAGAAGGTCTGATCTTAAGCGTTTCATCTGGAAAACTACAGATTGTACTTCCATAGTTTTTCATTATGATAGAGCCCAGTGCATTATGGGTGTTAAAGTTCCCTGACTCTTAAGCAAAACATAGCCCTTTTCTCTAATCATGTAACACAGATGATTTATTTTTATTCATTGTTTAATTCAAAGCCCGGCAGTGAATGAGCTCCACTGTCGGTGTTTTCAAGCTCTCTCACATTCATTCACTTCTGAAGATCACAGATGAAGCTCTTCCTGTAATGATCTCTAGCTCTGACTATAGTGTGGTGTTAAAGCGTCTGCTGAATGAATGGGTGTTAATAGTGCATGTGTGCAAACACTGTCACTGGATGTTCATGTAATCAGATTTGTTCTGATTTTGAATGTTTTTCACATCAGATCACAAACAGCCGTGTGTCACCGACAGAGTTCAGGTCATGGCTCTCAGTGGGCTGAACAAGGTATTTTAAAGTGAATGGTTTTGGAGGTTTCTTCTCTTTCAGGTTTGACAGCAGGTTGTAGTTGATGGGTGAGTTCAGACGTGAGCTCTGTGTGTGTGTCGGATACGCACTGACTTCCAGAGTCTCAAACAAAGAGGTCCATCATTCCTGCTTACACTTCCTGGAAATGAGCCGCCGGCGCTGATGTCATACGGTGGACAGAATGTCACGGGTCACCAGCTGTGATGTCACGGGGTCAGAGGTCAGGACAGGTGTCCGTTATATCAGAGCTGTTTGTGTATGTGAAGAAATAACTTAAAGAAGATCAGAAGAATGCTTTTACATTACAAGACCCATTATCCTGACTTCAGATTCCAAACCTGAGGACAGATTCACTTCTGAGAATCAGTGTGTGTGTGTGTGTGTGTGTTAAATGGTTGTCTGGGTCACTGATATCTGTTCCGTCTCATTCTTGAAATTCTTTCCAGTGGAAACAATTTGGCACTGATGCTCGTCTGTCAGCACATCTAAACACACACACACACACACTAGTGAACTCATCTCATAGACATGCATTGTTTTTCTTTTTAATGATATTTAACCTATTAACAACCTCTGAGCCCTAAAGACACCCTCACAGAAAGCACTGGATTCAAATATAAACCTGACTGACCCACTGACTAGTCACTGTACATTTGGACCAAGTAAACCTGTACACACACACACACACACACACACATGCTCGGAGTCCCAGCTGAATGTCTCTCTCTGTGCTTTTTCCCAGCAGCTCATTTGAGTGACACTGGTTATGTAACATATACACACACTCACAGCGTGTCAGAACTCATACTGTACACACACAGATGCATTACTCTGTGTGTGTGTGTGTGTTCAGTGTGCGTAAAGGAAAGTTTATATTCCCAAAAGAACACTGAGAAAACGGCTGATTATTTTTAGTTTTTCTTTGGTCTGAACATGAGGCGCAGCGGCAGGAGACTGTGACACGACACTGCAAACATGACTTAAAAACACAGTTCAGTGCTAAAGAAACACACGATGGTGTTAACTCATGTTCTGCTCATAGTGATGTGTGTTTGACTCCATGTGACAAAATAGACAGCAAAACGCTCCGAGCTCCAGCGTCTGCATCTCTGATCTAATGAGGCATCCTTGTCACACACTCTCTCTCTCTTTCTAACACACACGTCCTCCAGCTCTGAGAGGATGTGAGGTGAGGACTGGCTTTATTTGTTAAGCTGTGTGTGTTTTCTCTGCTGGTAAACGGAGTGCAGTGATCAGAGATGTTACACAAGCACTATAGAGATTAAGTGTGCTGTCATTTATTAAACCCATGCTGTCAGCACATCAGACTCTACACAAATATTACTTATTCATGCCAGCTTTTTTATAGCATGAGAAACAAAAATGGAAGAACACACAGACAGAGGTTAGAGGTCAAAACCCACTCATCTTCTCTAGAGAGGTCTGTCTGGAGAGTTCAGATCACCCCTGCTGGACGAAAATGGAACTACACCAAACAATTCATTCAGAAAACACCCTAGATAGATAGATAGATAGATAGATAGATAGATAGATAGATAGATAGATAGATAGATAGATAGATAGATAGATTCAGAATCACATGTTGCAATAACCGCTACTATGTGCTTCTAGTTCATTAATAGATGTATAAATAATAACATTTCTATTCTCTATTAACTTGATATCAATTATAAAATATACAGATTTACATTAAAAACACACATTTAGCGTATTTAAAGGGGCTTAGCAGTTCGGAGTTGTCTGTGATTGGTCAAGTGAGCGCCTGACGGGGCGGGGCTTATGTGTTCGAAAGTTGTTGGTGATTGGTCAGGTGAGCGTCGTGTCGTCAGAGGCGGAAGTTCAGAGGTTAGGTAGGATAATGATGGATTCCAGTGTAAACAGTGAGTTCGCGTCGTGTTTTGTGTGTCGCGCTCGATCTGAGGAGAAGTAGCCTCTGCTGTAGCGCTTTCACTCGACGGAAGATGCTCGGATGTCGTCGCCGCTGATCTTTACAGTCACTCCTGCGAAAGAGAAGCGCTGAAGTGAGTAAATAACGACACACACGGTCAGAAGATTCACATCACCTGAGGAACTGATCTCTGTGCTTCATTATCTGCTCTGACGACCGGAGACAGACCAACACTGCTGTATCACACATTCACACACGACTCATCAACAAGTGTGCAGCTTCATAACGCGTCATAACCCACCACAACATCCCATAAAGCTTCATAACGCTTCATCTGCTGCTGCCAGTATTTCATCCTGTATTTTTCATTCAAACCCAAGCTGCACGTGTTTTCTCATTCAGACTGTGATTGCAGCTGTCATATCTCATCTGACATTAGACTGTTCTGTACAGTATTACTGTATCATCTGAACACTGACTGAGGTTTATTACACCCTTCCTTTGAAAGAGTAGTGCCTTTAATTGTATTTCATGTGCACTCGCACTTCAAATCTTATGCATTTAAAAAATAAGCTGTACTTGCAGAGGACTTAAAGAGAGACACACTTGTTATAATGCAGGGTCTTAAAAAGTCTTAATTATGATTTCAGGCAGAAAGACCAGAATCAGGCTGCTGTCAGAGAATCAGTTAACATGAATTAAACTAGTTCCTTCTTTCCCTGATTCACCATGTTTAAGATATAAGGCCAGAAAACGTATAGCCTATATTTATAACATTTAATGAAGTTAATATCACGCGAAGAGTGCCGTTTTTTCGCCAAAAGTGAACATGATTACAAATGATTTTATGCAACAGTTCGATAAACAAGAAGTTAATATTAACAGGCTTACGTTTTAGACACCACATTTCTTGCTTTTGCTCTATTTCTTCAACAAAAGTAGTCCTAAACACAGCTGCTTCTCTTTCTGAATGAATCGATGTTTAAATGATTCGGTTCAATTACAATGACTCACTTATTAACAGTGACGTGCTGCCTCCTACTGGCGGCTTTCATTTTACATTTAAAATATCTTAATTAAAAAAATTCAAACATCAGTTTCAACGTTTCAGATATCAAAACATTATTCATAATCTTTAAGATATCAGCACAATAACACACTCAGCAAAATATTGTCTAACTATTGTTAAATAAAATCCTAGAAAATGTCAATGTCAAATGTTTTTGTAAAAACTTGTGTCTGAATTGTAAACTAACATTAAATTAATTTTTCAGGTCTTAAAAATGTCTTAAAAAGTCTTACATTTTAGCCTTAAAATCCTAACATTAAATGCTTTACTTCAAGTGCATTTTAATGATCTTTTGTCATACTTTAAAGATGTACACTTAATTTGATGTAGACTAGCATCCGGACAGCACACATATGAAATGTTGAATCTGCAAGACTTTAAGTGAATAATGTAGTTTTGTGATTGTGAATCAGTGCAGTGTCCGGTGAGTGTTATTCTAGCACTGAGTTAACACTGATGTGTGTGTGTGTGTGTGTGTGTTGAACAGCAGATTGAGACAGAGATGATAAAATAACACAATACTATAACATTCCTTAAAAAGCAGATCAGGGAGAAATTTTTATCGTCCGCGATCAAAAATTGTCATATCACACACCCCTAGGACATAGTTTAGTTAAGACACAGTTTAAGTCATTTTTATAACCAAGCCTGACTGGTCTGCATCTTAAGACTAAACCAAGGCACTGACGAGTTTTAAGATCAGTCAGAGTTTCTATCTGTTAAAATGGCTTAGATTTACATCTTAGACTAGGCCTTGTCTGTTAAACGCATAAACTAGAGCTAGTCTGAGCAACTAGCAGTTAGCCAAGAGTAATGGGTTTTATTTGTTGTATATATCTTAGACTAATATACATTTCTATGTAACTAATAAAATAAAAAACTGTGACCAGTCTTAAGGAAAGATTTAGCTGACTAACTTTTATTTTAAGAGTGTAACAGCTTCATCGTAATAAATGCTGTCAGTGTTTTTCCATCTCAGGAATCACTCGTTATAATTACCTCTACCCAATTACTGTTATCCTTATCATTATTTACGGCGGTAAATCAGCTCCAGCAGATAGTGTGGAGTCACTGAGGTCAGCGTTCGTGAAGTGCTAGCGGCTGACACAAAGGCTGGAGATGATAATACCTTCGCCTGTCCAATCATTAATCGAAGACTCTGCATGAGAAACGAATTAACTGCGGTTTGACGATGCTGTGGAAAAAGAGATGAGTGAGTTCATGTGAACACGGGCCGGGCCAAGTCTGCTTTCCATCATCCTCATTCGTTCCTCAGATCAATATTTGTCTAGATCAAGGAAAACCAGCACAGGAGAATGTTCCAAGAGTGTATGAAATACTCAGTGGTTTGACGTCATGTAGCGTTGAAAGAGTCTCATGTTAATACACCCTGCTGTGTGTTTCTCTTGCCTGAGCGCAGACTCCTGCCGTCAGTCGAGAGAAACCGTTCTGCTCACGGGTTAAGGGTTAAAACCAAAACCGACCCTGTCTACTTTGTTAGTGTACATTACTAGTCTTCAGATAATGCAGAGAATCATGGTGACACTTTCTGTGAAGCCTGTATTTATAACACATCGTTAGAACATTACTAAGGCATTGTAATAAATGCATAATGCATTATAAATAACTTTAGAATATGTTGTATCTTGTCATGAATATTCATAAGAACATGTGTTATATTATTTACTCATTTGTGGTTTTAGCTTTTAAGAGTGTGATCATTTATAACACAATCAACACGATTAGAATGTATCTAATATATAACACATAGCTATAATGCTGTATAAATCTCATATCTTGCCATTTTACCTACTTTACTCACTTATAAATCATAATAATAACAATACAAACAGCCGCAAGATCAGGTTAATGTGAAATTCATGAGATGTTTCAACAAATTATAAGGGTTTTTATAAAGAGTTATAATGCCTTAAGAATACCCTTATAATGTCTTACAAATACAGGCTTCAAGTGTTACCGAAAATATATGTCTTGGAAATCTTCATTTAAAATGTACTTCCCCTCTATTGACTGTCAGTTTAATGTTTTGGCTTTAACTAGTCCTTAACTAGTCCTGTCAACAATCAGCTGGAAATCAAGCCTCATCTGTTGTTTGTTCACACTCAGAAAGCCACAAACTCTTCAGACTAATCTGTTTATAAAGGCTTTTCTTTTACACAACTTTACATGATATTAGTGTTTATATATTATGGTATCTTAATATATTCATGCCTTTTAGTTGCATTGATCAGATTAGAGCGGGGTGGTGATTGAGATGAACTGTGATAGCAGTGATAAACGATGACAGAGTGAACTGTCTCTTTAAGGCTGGTGTACTCTGTGTGTGTGTGTGTGTGTGTGTGTGTGTGTGTGTGTTTCAGGGTGGGGCGATGCTGTCCGTCAGAGGTCTATGTTTCCTCCTCACTCTGTTCCTGGGCAGTTTCTTCGGGAGTGTGTTCATGCTGGGTCCGGTGCTGCCGCTCATGCTGCTGTCTCCTGTCTGGTACCGCTGGCTCACTGACCGCATCGTGGCAACCTGGCTCACCCTACCGGTGGTACGCCACTCGGCATCATGGGACACGGCTTCAGCATTAACCACCAGAGCCGGCATTCACAAACACTCATCGGCCCCTGACACTAAAAACATTAATGACTTTAGTTACTTAGAAGCTGAATAAAATAACATTAATAGAAAAAAAGAAATAAATTCTGCCAAGGTAGTATTTCACATTTTTGTTTAGTGTAAATAAAATAGGATACAAATGAAATTAAAAACAACTTTAGAAGTTATTTTTTATTATATAAAATAAAAATTAATTCAAAGAAATTGTAATAATATTTCACTCAATTTTTGATAAAATAGATGCAGTTTCTCACCAAGAATATAGCTGTGGTATCTGACTAAATTATGAACAAACGAACAAGTCCACCTGAGATGAATATTTCAATAATTTAACACATTCACTTGATTAATGAGCACCTGACACACAGCTACCAAATAAAAGATCTTTTTATTAAAGGGATAGTCCACCTGAAATTGAAAATCTGCTGCTGTCAAATAATAAATCAAGATTAATTACTTCCAAAATAAATATATAAATATATTTAATATATAAACATAACCTTTTTTTCTGAAATGTATATGCATGCACACTTATATTATGTAAACAAAGATTTAATTGGGATGTGATTAACGATTGATCATTTCACACACTAGGAAATTCTGTCATTCCAAACCCATAAGACCTTCTTTCATCTTCAGAACACAAAAGAAGATATTTCTGATCCAAGAGCTATCAGACCCTCCATAGACAGCAACACAACTGAAGCGATCCAGATCCAGAAACATGTGACATCAGCGGATCAACTTCAGTTTTGCAAATCTGCAGGAAAACAAAATAAAAATATGTTACTTTGAAGAGGACCACGACACATTACTACGTTTGAGTTGTGTTGCTGTCTATGAAGAGTCAGAGAGCTCTCGAATTTCATCAGAAATATCCTAATTTGTGTTCCGAAGATAAACGAAGGACAACATGAGGGTGAGAAATTAATGACAGAATTACAGTATTTGGGTGAACTAAGCTTGTGTGTGTTTGTCAGTGATGCGGGTGTTGTTAGAGATGACTGACGGCTGTGTGTCTCTGCAGGCGCTGCTGGAGCTGGTGTTCGGGGTGAAGGTGGTGATCACGGGCGACGGCTTCGTTCCGGGTGAGCGCAGCGTCATCATCATGAATCACCGCACACGCCTGGACTGGATGTTCCTGTGGTGCTGTCTGCTGCGCTGCAGCTATCTGCGTCTGGAGAAGATCTGCCTCAAGGTGGCGCTCAAGGCCGTGCCTGGCTTCGGTGAGTCCATCAGATCAGTAACAGTGAAACAGCTCCGGGCGAGTGTGACGGGCAACCCTGTGTGTGTGCGCAGGCTGGGCCATGCAGGTGGCTGCCTTCATCTTCATCCGGCGGCGCTGGGAGGAAGACCGCGCTCACATGGCCAACATGCTGCAGTACTTCTGCCACATCAAGGAGCCGCTGCAACTGCTGCTGTTCCCCGAGGGCACCGACCTCACCGGTGAGGGACACCCTGACACACACACACACACACCTGGACACACAGACACACTCAGATGACCAGATATACACACACACACATCCAAACACACACACACACACCTGGACACACAGACACACTCAGATGACCAGATACACACACACACATCCAAACATCTGTTATTCATCTTCAGAACACTAGTGAAGATACGTGTGAGACCCTCAAGATTTTAATTTCCATTGATATATGGTTTGATATAGCTGGTTTACTTCCATAATAACTAGACAAATAAAGTTCAGTAAACAGGAAAACTATTGCAATTCTAACGTTCAAAACATGGATATAATGTGTTAGGATTATTCTTAAGAGATTATAATAAATGCATTTTAAATAACCTTATAATATGTTGTATCATCTCATGAATATTCACTAGAACAGTTTTAATGTGTTATAATATTTACTTATTTATGGTTATAGCTTTTAACCGTATAATAATTTATAACACACAATCAACACGATTCATCCACTTAAGCTATAAACCTGGATTTATTCATGTGTAAGAGTCAAAATCTTCTAAGGGCTAATTAATGTAATAAAAATAGATAAACCTTTATTGGAAAATGAAGTAATAGTTTATCAGCTTTGATAATTGCCTTAATCTTTAAACAGCTGAGAAGACAGAGATCTGTGTTTTAACATCTCTTGATGTTTGCGTCGGGGTCTGTGTGTGTGTTCTGCAGGAAAGGCTTTTACAACTAAACAAATGTTCTACTGCTGTCAACGGATTAATCATGATTAATCACATCAAAATCAAAGTTTTTCTTTATATAATATATTTGTATGTACTGTGTATATTTATTAATTATATATAAACACATGCATATATTTAATTAAAATATGTGATGTTTATATATTAAATGTATTTAGATGTAATATAAAATATAAGAAAATAAATATATAAATGCGTTTACATGTAAATACTGTA
>JAUMHP010000063.1:22375139-22389891 GCA_032361065.1 Enteromius trimaculatus
AACAAGATTTTAAAATCTATACGATGTTTGATAGGGAGCCAGTGCAGTGTTGACAGAACCGGGCTAATATGCTCATATTTCCTGGTTCTAGTAAGGACTCTAGCTGCTGCATTTTGAACCAACTATAGTCTCTTTATCAAGTGTGCAGAACAACCACCCAGTAAAGCATTACAATAATCTAACCTCGAGGTCATAAACGCATGAATTAAC
Organism: Enteromius trimaculatus; assembly: GCA_032361065.1. Lineage (NCBI taxonomy): Eukaryota > Metazoa > Chordata > Actinopteri > Cypriniformes > Cyprinidae > Enteromius > Enteromius trimaculatus. The sequence goes on from JAUMHP010000063.1 coordinate 22,375,350, forward strand.
ATTTCTGTCCAAAGGGTAAGGACCAGAAGGTAAGATATAATGCCTTCATATCCTCAGCCACAGCTAGTTATACACTTAAGGAATGAAATTCAATTACAGACATATAAATGCAAACTTATTTATTATACACAGGGTTGAAACAAGCAGGGTCGATTCACAGCAAACAGGTATATCAGAGGTAAACACAAGAATAATCCAAGAATGTAGCAGTGGTCGAGCGATAGCAAACAGTATCCAAAAAGGAAAAGACAAGAGCGAGAGTCCAGGGAAGGCTAGGTCAAGAACGGTAAATCCAAACACAGGGAACACGAAAGGCTTGCAAGGGGGAAAACACCAGGTACATCCACAATGATTGTCAAACGTAACAAACACAAGCGGGTTCTTAAATACACTAGATAGCAAGACAGAGGGTTGGAGGAACTAATCGGAAACCATGGAGACAGACAAGCTGGGAGGAGACACAAGTTCATAATAAGAGTCCTGGGGAAGAGAACGGAGATACACAGAACGATAGCACATAGTTGGGGCTGAAGTGCCCTCTAGCGGAGCTTGATGACATTTCCAGCTGAACGGTTACATATACTAGATTTAAAGTAGTCAGATAGAAAAGAAAATTTTTTTTTAATTTATTAGTCTTAATTGTCTGATTTGTTAGTCTTTCCCCTGGTTTCACAGACAAGGTTTAGTCCTAGTCCCAGACTACAGTGTAACCTGATTTAGCCGAAAGAAACGATGCTGGTCATTCATGTACAACAGCCGAACATTGTTCAGTGTGTCTTGGCTGTGTATTTGTTCTCAGATGAACTGGAAGCTACTCTTAACGTGTTTAACAAGCTTTTTCAGACACCTGAGAATAACGAGGCCTTCTACAGTATATGCCAGTAATCATTGGTGAAAGAGATTTGCTGTGCTTCTTTTATAAAGAAGTAATCCATTTTAATCCTGCCCACTCAGGACTTTCTCTTAACTATTAAAATGTGGCCATAAAGTCGTAGGAATGACGTTTTGTCTGTATTTGATTGGAAAAGATTGCTTCACACAGCAATGCATAATACATGTAAGAAATAAAAGTGTGTGCAGACATCAGTACCCATTCCTGTGCAGAATGTGGAACAAAGTTTATGACACAAAAGCCCTTCAGTGATAATGTGGCTTTTAGAGACCAGAAGCAGATAAGAGAAACTGACTGAGCAGAAGGAAATCGATTACTTTAAACAATTACAGAGCTGTGGCAGGCAGAGCTGAACGAACATGTCTCACCCTCGCCATCATCTCTCATCACACAAGAGAGCCTTCCAAACACATCTCCTTAAAGAGAACTTCAGATCAATTCCATTACGTGAGCATGTTCAACAAATTCATATACTAATTCATTTCACAAAGAAGGTTTTTACACCATGCGCTGAGCACCAGAAGATACTCCTGATGTTTATTTTTTTTTTAAGTATACTGTATAATTTTTCGCATGCTTTTTAAAGTTGAATTTGAGATTTTTTGGAAAGATGTGAGTAAGTTTATAAAACAAATTCCTCATAATTAAATCTTCAAACAGTTGTATCTGTTTTTATGGTGTTCTGAAGCATCGATTCATACATTAATTTATAAATAATTTCTCCACTGATGTCTGGTTTGTTAGGATAGGATAACATTTGTCTGAGATACAACTATTAGAAAACCTGAAATCTGAGGGAGAAAAAAAATCTAAATATTGAGAAAATCTTCTTAAAAGTTGTTCAAATGAAGTTCTTAGCAATGAATATTACTAATTATTATTATTAATCAGAAATTGTGATATATTTACACTAGGAAATGTACTCAATATCTTCACAGAACATGGTCTTTATGTAATATCCTAATGATTTTTTGTCATAAAAGAGAAATGTATAATTCTGACTCATACTGTGTATTGTTGTCAATTTCTACAGATATACCTGTGCTGCTGATGACTGCTGCTGTAGGTTTTTGGAGTTTTGCAAAGGTACTAGAAACTTACTACTGAATGGCAACCTGAAGAAATAAATTAACTCATGTATTTGCATGTAGACTAAATGGGAAATAGACCAAAAGATGTTCTGATAAGTCAAGAGGGGAGTTATTATGCATAAACTCTCGATGGAACTCAGCGTACATCTATGAGCATAATCCTTCAAGATCTTATTTATCTCAAGTTACTCAAATTATGTGCATAAAAAAGTGTAATACTGGAACACCTCCCTCAGGGAACATCCTTAAACCTTCATCCATTCAGTGTTCAGAGGCATTACAAACAAAAGCCCAGCAACATTAATCAGCTGTACAGTAAATACAGCAACTGCAGCTCTGCTGTGATAAAGTTTCTTATGAACAGTTATTAACTTCAGTTTGGGCAGCTGCAGAAGCTCAAGACATCCTGTTTAGCTGTGCAGTCTTTAGGAACAATCAAGGAGGATTTATAATATAGTAGATGAGTGATGCCTTTCAAGATCTTCCAACAGAAAATTAAAAATATGCAGTGCTATCCTGTAAGCATCTAATGTAGTGCTTCTAAGCCCTGTTTCTATGATGCACCTGATGAAGTTTCACTGCTAATTCATAGTATGGCTGTAGTGTTTTTTTGTTTGTTTTTTTTTTACAGAAATTTAAATGACTTTTAAGGCAATTTTAAGAAAGAAAAAGTCAGCCAAGTGCACAAACACACTCACTCTCTCACACACACACTTTTTTTTTTACCTATGCAGTCTTACTTAAAAATCTAAAATGTGTTTTTTTCACCATCCAGTCTAGACTCCTGGTGTCAAGTTCTAAAAAGTACAAATAGATTAAATAAACTCACTGTATCTCACTGTAAATGAATCGCTATCTGAACAGCTTTCAGATGAGTTTCTTCTCTGATCTGACCCCATGCACCATGTGAACTGACTGAAATAATTTCATTGTACTAATGCTGCAAAGCCGAGTCACATTGTTAAAGAAATAGTTCACCCAAACATGAAAAGTCTTTCATCGTTTACTCTCCCTCGAGCTGTTTCAAACCTGTAGTAATTTCTTTGTTGTGCTGAACACAAAGTAAGATATATATTTTAAGTTAAAACCAGGCTGTTCTGGGTGTTAAATCAAAAAGTGTGGAAGCCTCTTCCAATGCAGAATTACGCATCTTAAAAATTAAAGATTCAAAACTCTGTTGGTCAATTGGTTTGTCTCAGTGTGAGTAAAAATATCCCAGCATGCTCTGCACTCACATTATCTAGCAATGAAAGTCAATGGCATATTTCAAACAGAAAATACATGCAAAAACATTGATATTTAAACAGCACAAAACACGGCTGCATGAAACACTCCTATAGAAAGGAGACGGGCTGCATGCCCGTTATTTGTTCAAGTTTCAGTCATCATTTATTTTAGTGGTTACAAATATAGCCTGAGAATATTATCACCACTGAACATCCTGCTTTTGTGGGAATGATGAAGAAACACACACATATACCAACAGAAATACAAAGACTAGCTTAAGACAAAAACAATTCAACACCAAATCTGTGTCAATCATTTCAAATGCTTAAAGTTAACATGAAATATAAATTTACTAAATTATGTAAAACATTTCTTATTTCAGTTCCTTGTGGACAAAAATCCCAAAATACATTACACCGTGAAAGTAACCAAGGCCCGAATGCTGTTTCATGTAGACTCTGAGGTAAGGGTTTCCACTCTTCCAGAACTTCGCATCTTTAACACATCATCCTGAAACGTTTCAGGGTCCCAGGCTTCTGTTAAAGTGAATCTCGGACAGTGTGTCAGGTACACAAACACTTGAGCAGTAACAGGCTTTTAGGGCAGTGTGTTTTCTTCATCTATTGGAAGTTATCCACACGGCAATACATTCATTCTGTTAATGCATAATTAGCATAGAGTGTGATCAAATAAACATCATCTGCAATAGTAGCATACTTCAGTAGTTTTGTCTTTTTTCATTCAACACTTCATTCATTGAAAACCAAGTAGATTGGGCAAGGCTTGCGCTTAAAAGAGCGATTTCAGATAACTGGTGTTGACAAAAGGAACTGCATTTGCAATTAGATAGCGGTTAATTGAAGAATAAAATGAAGAAAGGAGACTCACTGGTCATATTCCATTTGTTACACTGTTTAATTAAAAACCTTAATCAGAATTGTAATTAGGACAGGAGACATTATACTCTATCTTCAGTCTAATCAGTACATTTGTGTGTCTAACCTGAGTAAAACATGCTGTAACAAACACAAAGTGCATATGTACTCAACTCTTATTCAAAGCCTGACAAAAAAACTAAACAAATCTTTCTCCATTTTCTAATAAAAGGATGTTTGTTGCTTTAATGTGTTTTTATTCTTTTTGCCTTCATCTATTGCATTATGAAAAAATAAATACACAAATCAGTGATCACAATAGTTTTTTTAATCTAAATGTTATGATCTCTATAAATCTCATAATGTGTTTGATTAATGATTAAACTTTTTTATTTATGAGGCAGGCTCTTCGATCTTTTAAAAAATAACAGTGTCTGTTATGCTTTCACAACACTTTTTCTGATCAAACTGTGTTTGAAATGGTTTACTATCATACTCCGTGCTGGACGCACTGACCTTGGCAACATTTCTCAAAAGCATTGTAAGCTTAAATTCATCGTAGACCCACTTAAATTAATGGAGCTGTGATCAACTTAAGTTTATGATGATTCTAGGAAATGCAGCTTTATCTTTTGAGAAAATTGTAAATGTTTTCCAGGTTCTGAGTTTACAGTGTCCTGTAAGGTTTTTAAAGCAGTGTACAAGTGTGAAATTGTTTTCAAATAACTGCAGTACACTGAATCATTTTCACTAGATCTGTGTTTCAAAGCACTTCCAGCTCCCTGAAATTTCCAAAAAAAACTTCTACCATGTATTGGACCTCTACCAGGTGGACCAAAGTGGATGAAGTGACCAGATGAGCATGATCTTTTTAAAATTGGAATTGGAATTGTGTCCAATGACATACTTAGAAAGCTGGCATAGTATGTAAAGTAAATGTATATGTTAGGAAGGAAGTTTAGCGTTACTGACTACCTTCGAGAGCCCATTGTTTTGCCAATATTGTTGGCCGATATAAGTGAGTCGCAGATATATCAGTATCAGAACATATAACGCAGATGAAATGTTGGTATCAGCTCCCAAAAAAACACATATCGGTTGGGCTCTACTACCTTCATTCCTTTGCGCCCCACTTGTATTTTTCTCGGATGAAAATAAGGAAGCTTAAATCCACATGGTTTCATCAGAGATTCATGTTTCTTTGTGCAGGTAGTCACCAGATTCCGGGTCACGTATTTTCACAACCGGTGACCTCAGGCAGCGATGTTTGGTCCTGCAGTACCCCTTGTGGAGGAGTCTGACCGGGTCGACTCAACGCGATAGAGTTCTTCTGTAATTCCACTCCAAACCCGGGTGGGGCACTCTGCAACTGTCTCCTGTACTGCACAAAGCTGCACATCTTCAGGGCGATGGCGAGGATGTTCTTGGCCATGAGTATCCCAGACACTCTGCTGTCCTTATAGAGGAGCATATTCCCTCCACGGATGAAGAGAGTGACAATGTTAATGGTCACCAAACTCAGAATGGGGTAAAGCATCATCTTATGAGGACTGATGTTGATGCCTTGCATGCTAATCTCGCTCAGGGACACGCAGGGCAGCACTAACAGAAGAATATAACAGTAGAAGAACATCAGTCCCTCGGCCCAGAGTGGAAGCCCTTTCTTCTGTGGCTCCCACAGGTTGGCCTGGATGTCCAGAACGTCCAGCAGATCCACCACCACCCAGAACAAGCGGTTTCTAATCTCCTCCTTCTTCTTAAAAGCCTTCACGTACTCCATGTGGTCGATAGCAACCAGGATCACAAAGAGCACGGGAATGCTAACGGAGAGCAGGAGCGTCAGAGCTTTCCGAGCCAATGCGTCCAGGCTCTTACGGTCAGCTTTGTAGTTCTGGTAAACAAAATACACCTTAATCTCCAAGACGAAAATGTAGAGGAACCAGAGTATCATGGCGTAGCCCCGTTTTGCCGTCCTCACTTCGGCCCCGACCCATACTGCCACGTACCGCAGCACGATGAGGAAGCAGAGGTCTCCGACCGTCACCATGATGCAGATGCCGATCTTCCGCGGGCCGTGGTTCTGCTCCACCAGGTAGGCATCCATCAGTGCCATGCTGCTCATGATGACGATGGTGGACAAGCAAACATGTGGCTTGTTGGTAGGAGGCGGTGGCACCATCCTGCTGGCCTCTTCCCTGCAACAAGAGGACTCAGAGGCTTCTGTTCCTCAGTGCTGCTCCCATGGAGGATTCACTAGCTGGGCACAAACAAAACACCAAGATGTCTCAATATGCAGAAACCATCAACGCCAATAAGTCAAAGTTTGTTCACTCAGCTACCGTAGTTCCTGCACCTCCAGGCAGCTAAAAAAGTCCCATCTAAGTGAATGGGAGAATCCTGAAGTCTAAAAAATTGCTTGTTGAACTAGTGATTAAAGATGCCATAGAATGCATTGATACAGTATTTTACATTGTTCTGTGCGAAGGGCAAATCTCCAGTAACAGTTTTACATGTCCATTTACAATTTAGGATTTGTCTCTAGCAAGAAAGAAAATAAGTTTTATGTATATATTTTATGACAGTATTTTTGGCCACTGTTTCCAAACCTTCAGAGCTGCATTAAAAAGGTCTTGTTTTGTGGACATCAGCCAGACACATTCAGTGGTGGCCAAAATCATTACACTTTAAAAAAATGTTGGGTTAAATACAACAACCCAGTTACTTGGTTTGTTCATATTTTACCCAGCAACTGTGTTGTGTGGACCCAGCAGATCTGTAAACCTTACTAACTTTAACCCTTATTTTGTCCTTATTGCCTTTATTTGACCAGCACTGGGTTGTATCAACGGCTATAGAATAAACAAGACGTGTCATTCATATAATTTTGAATGGGGAAAAAAGCAACGGTTAATATGGCCAATCAATCACAAGAATATGAAATATGAAATTTAATTGTAAGCTTAGTAAACAGTTTGGGAGAATTGGATGTTTCCCAATACAAAGAGATAGGAGCTACACTTGGATGCCCGAGAGGTGTTTCAAAGATGGCCGCTGAGTAACATGACTTGTCTTAAAGACGCTTTGGTTGTATTTAACCCAGCATATAGAAAACTAGTATTTTCAGCAGCTACAAATGGTCAGACAAATGGTTAATGTCAGTTGAAGTCGGGTATTTCTTTCTTTTGCTGTATTGTGTCAGTAGGAAATATCAGTTTAATTTGAATAATCCAGTGAGGTTTTGTTTGCTCTACAGTAGTGATGGCTCGTACACGTACGGTTCACGGGGAAAATCTAAAGGGAGGTGATAATCCCTATCCTCTTGCAGTGAACAGGGCACATTTTTTTGTCGTTTGGAGTGTACTTGTCAAAGAGAGAGATGTAATTCCTCATATCTTCAGCTGGGATGTTCCTGTGACAATGCTGATGGACACTGGCATGAAAAATATATTTTATATTTTAATATGTTGCATACATATTATTTATTTATTATATAGCAAAAAACGTACAGTATATAATAAATAAATATATTTTAAAATATAAAACGTATGTTTATTTGCAACAATTTTCCACCAAAATAAAAAAAAAACATTTATGACATTAAAACAGGGACATCTGCTGACGCACACAACACATACACTTCGGTACATGTAATGAGCTATCCCTACTGTACAGAGATCTGATCATCATCAGTCTGCCTGGAACAGCACACAGAAACAGACTCAATCCAGATGAACTGTGTCTCCGAGATGCTTCAAGAAAGACACCTGCAAAGCTAGAACTGTTAAATGTTTGAGCCACTTGTGTAAAAAAGCTGTAAAATAATGTCATAGATGTTCTTGACCTTCTGTTAACTGAATAGAGTTTTTGTCTTCTGTGCTCTTAAGTAGAGTTTCTCAGGACCTTAGTTGTTCTTCACAGTTCTTCTGGATTAAGCCTGTCTTTCCAGACAGAAAGGATGATGATCAGATCTTAAAAGAATTTTTAGCTGGTGAAAATACTAGTGTTCTAATAAGTTTGGCCCCACTGTACATCTACAGGTGAATTTAATGCACTCTCTGAGAAGACGTTTAAAAAATATTAGAAGCAAACTGGACACCTACTTTCTTCTCTGTCTGAAGTTCATGGTAACAAGGAGCTGTGGACCGTCCTCACGTGTGTCCTCGGTCAGACCCAATCAGGACAGTGATCCACATGTAAAGTGAGAGCAAACACACACAGATCTCTCTTGGTTCTGCTGTGTCCTGTGGTCAGACATGTCTCTTCACATTACAGCCCCCAAATCCCTAATGCCTCGGATGTAATCCACTTAAGTTTGGAGTGTGCAGAGAAAGGCAGCTGTAGACGTCTCGGGATGATTTCGATTTCAACACAGCAGGAAAAATTCTGACTTAAGCCAAACTCACTTTTCTGTGTTTCAGACTAAAAACTTACAGGAAGAGCAGGCATGTTCCTGTAGATGAGAGTGGTGGTACTGTAGCGTTAACCCATTGGTGGTGATGGTGATCGCTCCAGCGCTTCATGTGTGTTTGCTGCTTCGTTCTGTGAATGCAGATGCCGCCGGATTTGATGTGTTTTCTTCAGATCAGAGCGAGAAGCTGCTGTCAGCTGTGCATCGCTGCTCCGGTCTCAGTTCAGAGCCACGCCGCGTCAGGAATAATGCTGGAATCCAGCCTCTCTCTCTTTCCATTTGTGTGTTAATGAGGTGTGTGTGTGCTTGCATCTCCCCCTCCTGCTTTCGTCAGACACTGACACGATGTAGCTCCTTCAACTCTGGCTCTCTCTCGCTCTCTCTCTCTCTCTCTCTCTTCTCTTGTTCTCTCACTCTCAATTCAATTCAGTATGTGCTTTATTGACATGGCAGTTGTTACAAAGATTGCCAAAGCATAGTGTTTAAACTGAGTGTATATATATATATATATATATATGTATATATGCAAGTCCAAGCGTTTATAACAGAATACAGCAGTATCTCAATAATTAGCGGCTCCCTGTTTTTAAAGGTGATAGCTGTTATCAGTGCTTGATTCCTGATGAATCCTGAGCGATTCTCACACACACACATTTAATTACGCTAGATTTAGTGCTGCTTTGTTTCATCATTTCTTTCATCATCCCATCAGATCCAGACAATAAGCCTAATAGATTTTTAGTTATCCTTGATTGTAGTTACTGTGTGTTCATGTATATTGTGCTTTTGAGGTTCTGAGTGTATGTTTGGCTTCTCACAGTAGAGGAGATGAATCTCTCTGTGTTTTTGAAGAGACAGGATTCTGAGATGTTCATGAACATCCTTACACAAATCTTGAATATAAAAGCTTTTCTGGACAACATTTCTCAATGATATGTAGATTTTGTTTATTCTGTCAGAAAGTGGAGCTCGTCTCAGTTTAGTTTTGATCTCGCTTCTGATGATAGCCATGTTCTCCAGAGTCTGCTGGTTTGTATTTTTAGGGTCCAAGGAACCTGCTTCTGGCCCGTATACATCAACATGTCTCCCAGAGATGGCAGAGGAAGGAAGGAATAGAGGGTCAGGGAAAGGAAGGGTCATGATTCTCTGTTTATTTAGCAAAATTAATGATCTATTCACCAATGTGCACAGATGCTTTGTGTGTGTGTGTGTGTGTGTGTGTGTGTGTGTGTGTGTGTGTGAAAGAGTACCATTACACCTATCGAGAGTCCCTATATAACATGGAAACACAACATGTGTGAGTGTGTGTGTGAGAGAGAGTGTGTTTGTGTGTTTCATTGAATTAGATTGTACAGCGTTTAGTGAAATCCGTACAGTCACTCTGGTTATGTCCACAAGAGTGAAAACCTCAGCAGTTCTGATAGATTAAACCCAGTTCAGTCACCATACAATAATCACGCTCTCTGTCTACTGAAGGGTGTTCTGCAGTAATGGTCGACTGCATGATTTAAGTGAGTGTAAAGAAGTGTTTATTCATGCCAGTGTCTGGGGATTTCTGTCAATTTGTGCTTTCCAAACAAACAACACCAATACCAACACCATATTTTGTAGACCAAAACATCAAGTCATCTTGACTAAAAAGAAAATGTTTCAAATCTCTTTATGTATGAATGAATAGGATGAACACAATCTTTACATACAAAAAATATATGCTTCACAGCACGAACAATACCAAAAGCTTTTACCATGTTCAAGCTTTACAGAATCATAATTTTTTTGTATGTCATCGGTTACCAAAATAAACAGATGTTTTAGTTACTTTAGTCACCCGTTCCACCCACATAATGCTGCTCTATTCATAATTTACATGCGCACGAATAATGCGATTATTTCCAATAATCACAGTAAGGACTTAATCACATTATGATGTTTACATGTCAAGAGCAAGCAAGAGCACTTCGTTTACATGCTATTTCCATATTCTTATTATTCGCTAAGAATTGTGGTAAATTTTCTACTGCCATAATCACATACTCCACTGCACAGGACAAATTATGGATTCAGAAAGAGCGCAGATGCATTACCAAACTACTATCCGCTGTTTACATTTATTTTACATCTAATGAAGAACTATGTTATGTTTATATTCCATGCTGTTCCAGGAAAATGGAAATTTGTTTGTCTCTGCTGCTGTCACTTTTTCTGGATAAGAGTGAAGTGTTTCCCCAGAAATGTGATAGCTTTCTTATTTGCAAATGTTTCTAATCTGCATATTATTACAGTTGCGTGTCACGTCATTCATGTAAATTTAAAATAATTAGTAATAGTTTTTTCGCGAGTTTGTGCCGCGAAGATGAATATGAAAATCTCGCCATATGTAACTTAGAAGTCATCTTAATGGATTATGATTTGGTTATAATTAATGAGTTTTTATTTTCCATTTGTTTCGTTACGTGGTCATTTAAAGCTTTCTATAGATGCATTTATCATGTCTTGTCGGTTAATTTTTGCTACTGTTCAAGAAGCGAACGTAGAAAATCAAGTTTTGACCATTTATAGCTCTGAATGATGTTTTGTAAAAAATTACAATGAAGACTGAATGTTTCCACTAAAAAAATAAAAATGATGGTGCCTCTGTGTCCTGGAGAGAGCTTCCAGTCTCCGAACAAATGTGGATATGCTAGGCTGGAGCACTTTTATTATACTGAGGTTTAATGTTAAAACACTTTTATATGCTTGAATTATTTTAGTATGTGGTATATAAGTATTACTGAGACATTTCTTTTGCCCTAGAGAATTACAGAAAGATGAGTGCTTCTGATGGCTTGTCCGTCTATAGAGAGAACCGTTTTTCTTGCTGTAAATAATATTGTAAGCATGTAAAAACAGGTCAACATGTTTTCAGCTGAATGTGTTGAAGTATTAGATTTACACTCTGTCAGATAAAACATGGATACATAGTGCACACAAAACTGGATTTATCATCTTCTAAAACTTATTAAGTTCTTATCTAACTGACTGTATGTAACTACCATGAGTAATGACACATTTGTTGTAAGTGCTTGGACACCTCTAATCGAGGCCTAGCGTTCAGTCTTCAGCCTGTCTCAGGGCACGGGTTTAAGGTCTGTCCTCGGTTGAAGTCAGTCTGTTTGGGGTGAGAGAGAGAGTTATTTGTTTGTGTGGTGAAGGTTAAAGGTTTAGCATCCGACATGCTCTGTATCATCTCCATTCATTAAAGGCTCGGCTGAGGAATATAAGCTAAGGATCGCTGCCTTTAGAGCTCCCCAGGTTCAGTACGCTTGCTTTGTCCCGCTGCTTCACACTGAGTGGATAAGACATCTGCTGCAGAATGGCATTGTTTATATAACAGGGCAAACCTCGGATCTTTACACTTCTAAGCCACAGACTGAGAAATGCCCAAAACACCACAAGGCTCACTCTTTCACACTCTTGATCTCGCATCTGTGTCTGTTCATTAATTTAGCCAACATTTACAGTATATCTAAAACCACAAACAATGAGGAAAAATACCAGCACTCTCTCATTTAAGAGTGCGGATACTCAAGAAGAATAATCTAGAGTGGGAAAAGAAGAGGGTTCAGGAGAAGTAAAGTCCTCACAAAAAAAAAATTCAGGGTTGCCAAATCTGGGGAAAAATAAAACGCAATTCAATTATGATTTAAAACTATAGAATAACACAGCATTGCTGTCTAATGCTTATAAACAATGTTTTCATCCTCAGTTTAATGTTTTCTAGGTGTGTTGCTATGCCATGTAAGTGATGCAGAAATCCTGTTTGGTTTAGCTGGCTTTACTTTTTTTTTTTTTTTTTTTTTTTATAAATAATATAAAGGTTGAAAGGTTAATTACAGAAGAGAGGCAGACAGATTCCGGCAGAACACTGTGAACATGATGCTTCTGGCATCTGTTTATAGCTCTATTCGGTTTGTACATTTCATTTCTCTGGCACAAATGCTAATTAACAGCTACTGTTGCTAGAGTATTTCTTTGTGTTTTAGTTAAGCCTAATTTATTTATTAGTTCATGCTCACTTGGTCTTCAAGATATTCTGATCTAATGCAATAATGCAAGTTATTTAAGCACTAGTCAAACTATTGAAAAAAGCACAAGCTTCCAAAGAGAAGATGCTGTTTTCCGTACCTAGATTAGATTGTTTACAGCTGTCATATTTGCTATAGATTAACAAGAAAAGTGCAGTGTTTGAGTAGCATATTTATTTATGTCCAGACTAATAGCTGTGTCATTCAGGCCAGACAGTGAAATGAATGATGTGCATCTGTTAATGACAGCATGCATGAGAGAAACACAAACCAATGAAGATAAACTAAACTGTCTTTTAGTCTCTATAGCATTATGTGATTTGCAGGTGACTGGAGCACAGGAAAGAAAAAACTTAAATAAATTACATCCGTTTTGTGAATTGGCCCTGGAGTCAGCAAGAACGCAGGAAGATGGCAAATCTACATCACCAAAGACAATTTGTACATGGAGCATAACAGCAAAAATAGGCTCATAAATCACATTAGCTGCGGCCCTGAGCACCATCGATTACCTCGCGGCAGAACGAATGGGGACATTAAAGCCTCCGGTGTGGGATATATGAGGGCAGGACCCCTGGAGACCAGGACGAGGAAAGGGTTATCCACCAAGGACAGGCCAAACCTGATCTCAAGGCTAAAACAGCTTTCACTGCGCTTTATGAATGCTAGGACAAAACCTTCTTACTCTAATCTTTGTGTAATTTTCTTTATGTAATTTTATGTTCTCATAACGTTGTGAATACGTTTGTAGATCAGTTCTAATGATGTTATTGGTACTTGATGAACGCTCTGAGAAAAATGGATGCCTGTGTCTGCCACTGAATAAAAAACAAAACAAAAAAAAAAAAAAAAAAAAAAAAAATGTTACTTTTTATCTCACAATTTAGCCTTATTTTCTCAGAATTGCATGATATAAAGTCAGTATTGTGAGATATAAAGTCACAATTCTCAGAACATTTATTTTTCCTGCTCTAAACTGGACTTTATAACTCGTAATTGCGAGTTTATATCATGCAATTCTTGCTTTTTTTCTTGTAATTGTGACTTTATATCTCACAATTCTGACTTTATATCATGCAATTCTGAGAAAAGGGCAGAATTGTGAAATAAAAAGTCGCAATAACCTTGTTTTTAAGTCAAGTCATTTATATTTATATACATTTAACAATACAGATTGTAGCAAAGCACTGAACATTATCAAATAGAACAACAGTGTTATGGTAATGTATAATGACAAGAATTAATATTAATATTAATTAATATTAATAATAAACATAGTGTTATGTTTTGGTAAAAAATGTGAAATAGAGGAAGCATTTTTGTATCCTTATAATAATTAATAATTAATCACTCCAATAAAGCTGAATATTTAAATGTGTAGGAGACATTTCAAAACACAATGGATCTGATTAATGATGACGCATATGTCCTGAGAAGTGCTGAAAAGAAGAATGAAAGAGAGAGCCCTGCTGTGAATATTCTTCTGAGATTGAAGTGTTTCTGGACACTGATTGGTGCTTGTTAGTTGGGGATGTATTTTTCATTTACGCAGTTCTTGATTTCAAAGCAACACACTGAGTTTTGATTTATTGAGCACAATCCAGGAAGGATTTCCCCATTAGCACAGAAAAACATTAGTGTCTGCCTGGAGCTCCGACACACAGTCATAATTAAACAGCGATAAATCACATGCTAAGAGACTGAGGAGAGACAGAGCAGACACAATTTTCACCAGCTGATAGTTTAGTGGGAGTTTCAGATGAAACGCCAGCAGAGATGCTTTATCATGGTTTAGGTTCAGATCTGTGTGCTGTCAAGATCCAGGTCACTGTCATCTTCCTGAAGATCAGAATTCTGTTCTAGAGCCTGGTGAAGCAGACACTGCTCCTGCCTGCTGAGAGTTTGCTATGAGTTTGTAGCGTGTGTTTGTAGCTCCGTAGCCTTGTTTTTCTGTCTATTACTAGCTGCTGTTTATAGTGATAAAT
>JAUMHP010000065.1:106048-120652 GCA_032361065.1 Enteromius trimaculatus
TCGTTTCGAGGGCTATGTAGCCCTTCCCCTTAACCCTACCCCTCCAATCAAAGGAGAATTGAGACACCCCTAGCCCTACACGTGAACGCGCCAAACGGAGGGGAAGGGGTAAGGGGTAGAATTGGGATTGGGCCTTACTTGAATCAGCTGAAGTAAGTATTTGGATGGACGGATGGACGGATTGTAAATACAGTCGTACCGCAATATCAAATTTTCTCAATAATACCGTGGTCGCATGACTCGATAAAACGACAGGTCTTCTGAAAAAAGTTTGCTCAGGCGAATGGAGCTAACGCGAGATAGCGGGAACTACAATTCCCATCAGCACAAGCGTGCCCATCATTCTTTGCGGTCTGTTGTCGCTACAGATCAGTGTTGCCAACTTAGCGACTATTCAGACCCCTTGGCGACATTTTCCCCTAAAAGCGACTAGCGACAAATCTACAGACTTCTTGGACAAACCTCAGCGAGTCTCCGGTACTGCCGCGCTAGCGCGAGCTCTCCCAGCACACACACCTCTCTCTGCGTCTTTCTAATATAATTATAAACAATTATTAATAAGGATTTTAATCTAGATTAACATCTTGTAAGGTAGAGCTAGTTCAGTAGGTCTTATAATGGCAGTCACTATTTCATATTCATTGTTTTTCTGACAACAGAAACCATTAAATATATCAGTGAACAGTTATATTGAGAATCAGGGTGCACTGAATAACAATATGTAATACAGAGAAGCAAGATAACATGAGGCACTGAATATGCAATGAATACGTAATGAATATGCAAATTGATATATGATGTCATCAAACAATCTAAAGCGGGTTTTAAATCGGATGTGTGGAAGGTTTAATAATGTTTTGTTATTAAAATGGAAAAATTGATGTTCCTGTTTCAGAGTTTGCAGATAGATGGCTAGTGTGTGTGTCATTGATATGTTCAGTGTTCACTTCTGCCACTTTTTTTTTTTTTGAGTCTCTTAATTAGTTTAGTTTATTATGTAAATGATTCAATAAATACCGTACCGTGCCATTCATACCGAGCTATTACCGTACCGTGAAACTTTGATACCGTTACATCCCTAGTAGGTCCGAAGGCCCATACGATACAAATATTTGTTGGTTTTAAAATCTGATGTTCCGATGTATTCGCCGATATTTGTAGTTCTTTTTTTTTACTTTTCAGAAACGTGAAACAAAATATTAACAGATTTCCCCAACATTAGTTAAACAGAAACTTGTTTCTTCTATTCTTCTAAAGCTAACCTTTATGCACAAGCTACGGTGGATACTTCTTCTCTATGTCTAAATGTTCACTCCTCGCATGTCTAACTTACCTTTTACAATGCAGAGACTGTAACTACTTCATCAACCACAAAATCTACCATCACTGCATCCCTGCTCCTCACTAATCACGAAAGTTTTATTCCAGATGCGTGTACTTTATTTAACATCTCCATGGAAAAGCTAGCAGGGGCCTGGACCGATTGGATTCGTCTGAAGGAAGAAAGTCACATACCGCTAGGAGGCTTCAAAGGCGAGTAAAACACAGGCTACATCGGATGATCTAACCCTTTAAATCATATGCCCTCCTCAAAGATCATCACATTTAAAAACGCATTATTTATAAACATTACTGTACTTTAACTAAATGATCTTTTAAATCAGTGTAAACACTTTAAATATACATTAATCGCCATATATTTATTGAACAGCAACGAATTATTTGAAGAAAATAAGCTGAAGAAAAAGCACAAGCCCTGCTGAAGAGATCTGTATGAACTAAAACTGTGTCTGCAGTCACAGACGATGGGAACAGTGGAAAGAAAGCGGTTTTCTCCTGGTAAAAGCACGCTGCAGCGCACGTCCTGGTGTAGCCAAGCTCAACGTGTCCCTATGTTGACCCTCGAACATTTCCACGCGAACATATATAGACCTGAACCTCCCCGGACACTGACTGTAAGCCTAAACTTCACAAAACCTGTTAACCTTTCTTCAGATCTGACTGGATAGTCAGAGTGTTGTTCCAGGGTCAACGAAGATAACATAGGGGTTAGCGATTACCAACAACCGCAATAATTATAAACAAACCATGGAATGTGCAACTAAAGTTAAAAAGAAAAGCATCCTAAACGCTTGTAGACACTGCGCAAACAGCTTCTATTAAAAAGCGCCTCATATTGCCCAATATTTAATAGGATCGTCACGTGTCTCATAAACCGTGTGTTTGTGCAGGAGTTATTTGGCTGACCGCTCAGCATCTGTGAGAACGTGTCTCTGTCCAGATTCTTGAGATGCTTCGCCAGATGCTCGACTTCCGCAGGAACTCTTCCTCCAAACAAGCTCACAGAGTCCGCCATCTTCCTCCTCAGCTGACCGGCTCAGAGCGCTTCCTCTGCGCGCTTCTCCGGCGGCGCGTTCAGTGGCGCGGCGCCTCCTACTGGAGACGACGAGCCATAACCTCAGCCCTGCTAAATTACTTCATTACATTACTCAATTAATTCCCACGTCCCACCATTAGAATCCATCACATACCAGGAGACACAATTATACTTTCCATTCAAACCATCACGATTCCCATTATAAGCATTAAATCCATTATATTTCTATTGTGTTCTATCACCAGATCTTTACTGCAAAACCCAGTGGCATAATAGACTTCGTGTAAGGTGAATAAATGCTGAGATGCTGTGTGTTTTAGATGAACACAGGGAGAGAGTTTAGCAGGGTTTCCTTATGTTGCTTATTAGGGTTTAAAGTGTTTCTGGAAACTCCTGCCAAAACAAACAGCTTCTACAAACTCAGTGCAAGTAACTTATATATAATACTTTGAAACAAATGAGTTTAAGTGATTTTATGTGGTATTAATTTGCAAGGCTTATTTTGTTTGTTTTATGGACCGCTTGTATAAACAGAGACAGTAAGACACTAACTACTTTAATTACTCTGAAGGACGACGCGGTAAACTCGTGACGTAATGTGCAGCTCGGCAGCGCGCGGCAGGTGGCGAGCTGCACACAGTCACGCGACGCGCCACAAAACCACAGAAGAAGTAGACGTCAGCTGGGGGCCGTGACGTCAGCAGCGGAAGAGGATTGAGAGCCGATGTTTGCGCTGCTCGAAATAAACCCCTAGAACAGATCAGACGACAGGTACGTGCGAAGTACAGATGTTAAAATGATAATTCATGCGTGTGTATGGCGCTCAGACAGCCGTTAAACGGCTTCCGACATGAGATTACTCGAGAGGATAATCGCTGCTGTCTTTATACCCGAGCTGCTAAAATTACGAGTAAACAAAAGAAATATCGTTAACGTTACTGATTAAACTTGGATGAAATTAACGACGTGAGTTGTTGATTGTTCAACAGAGAGTGTAGTGCTGAGCTCCAGGCCTGACAGATGCTTAGAGACTGGATTGAGATTGAGAGGCCTGCTGCGCTCTGTTTACATGCATCTTTATCAGTACACATCATTACTCTTTCTAACACTTCATTGATGTTTGTTGTGTTTACAGTAGGGGATTTACAAAATATCTTAACGGCACATAATTATTACTTAATATACTTTTTGACTTGAAATAAAAATCGAGAGTTTTGACTGAATTGCTGGCTATTGCTATAAATGTGCCTGTGTTACTCATGACTGGTGTCCCGTTGGGATAGTATGTCTTCCAGCTCAGTGGCTTGTCACAGTATAATTATCAACGTTGGGCTGATGGTCAGTTTTGTCCTGAATACAACATCCACATCAAATATACCACTATTTAAATGTATTCATTAGCAGCCCATTGGATACTTTTTTTTTGGTTTGTTTTACGGTTATTGCAAGTACACGTACTGTCTTGAACAATGTGTAATGGATACATTCTAGATGCAAACACAATGTTTGCTGTTATTTAATAGTCTCTCTGTTTAATGACAAAAATCATAGAAGTTTAAAATAAAAAAGGTCAGTCAGTGTCATAAAAACATCTGAGCTAATGATCTGTCTGTCTGTTGTGTGTAGCTTCCAGATGTCTGAGGACGTCTACGAGAAGTTCCTGGCTCCGGAAGAGCCGTTCCCGCTGCTGTCTCAGAGAGGGAACTTCAGTGAAGATGCCACGCTGGACGTCAGTGACTTCGGCTGTCAGCTGTCCTCGTGTCACCGGACAGACCCTCTTCACCGCTTCCACAGCAGCAGGTCAGTGGGGTCTGGACTAATGAACCGCCGATCTGACTGAGCTACACCTGTTTGAAGTCCATGGAGTCTGTTTTAAAGTTTTCTGAAGGTTCCAAAGCAAAATCACAGATGCAAAAAAAAAAATATATATATATTTTACCTCTAATAATAAGCATTCAAGTCAGAAAAACAAATAGTGAAACGTAAAAATCAAGCGTGAAATTAAATTCTTACACCTTCAAAAGCAGTTCAATGAAGTGATTCCCTCTTTATTTTTATCACTTAATTAACATTAATGTGATGCCTATGTTAAGACAAACCGTTCACAGAGAGAGAGGGTGGTCTTTAGTCAGGGTATTCCTTCAAAAACATACAACAAAAGGTACTTATTAAGATGTGTACTTACTATTTGGAGCTCTGAGGTCACTAGACACGGGCTTGATGAACTCCTTTTGGTGCTCACACTTATCCTGCCGGCCTGGCTCTGTGTGTGTTTTAGGTGGAACCTGACCTCGTGCGGCACCAGCGTGGCCAGCTCAGAGTGCAGCGAGGAGCTCTTCTCCTCCGTGTCTGTGGGAGATCAGGACGACTGCTACTCGCTGCTGGACGAGCAGGAGCTGGCCTCCTTCGACCTGTTCCCCGAGGGCAGCGTCTGCAGCGACGTGTCTTCCTCCATCAGCACCTACTGGGACTGGTCCGACAGCGAGTTCGAGTGGCAGGTGAGCTAAAGCTGTGTGATAGACTCTAGATTAAGGATGGAACCATTACCAGTTTGACAATAAAGCATGATAAAATCCCCCACGGTTGGTACTAGCATGCCAGGTATCATTAAAGAGGTCATCCGGTGCCGTATGCACTGTTAAAGCTGTTTGGACTGAAGTGTGTGTTCACAACCACCCTACAATGATAAAGATCCAGCAGTCGTTTTCTTTTAGTTCGATGCATGTATTATGTGAATTACATCTCAGAGTGTGTTCTTTCTGCAGGATTCAGTCTAATAAAATACACCTAGAACAATCTCCGATTCAACACCGGGACAGATGTATGCTTGTATTATTTTATGTCGTTAATCAATATCACAGAGTTTTTTTCTTCAAAAATCACCATGACAACACATGCAATGATTTTATTTTATCAATCGACTCCTTTTTTAACAGTTCAAAAAACGAAATCTTGATCAATGTTTTGCGCACAATTTATTAATCAGTTAATTCTTTGTATTGAGGCTGTTTGCTGTTTTTATTTGAACATTGCTGTCAGTGATGTGGTTTAAAATACTGATAGCGTTGGGAATGTTGTTATTTTCGTCATGTTTCTTGATTTTTAAATACCTGGTGAAGGAATGCACGTCTCTGAGCTTCTGGGAATAATTCCAGCACCATGATAACGCTGGGAATGCTTTGTCACGTGATCATGAGGAAGTTTAATACGCTTCATCTCCGTTGCAGTTACCCGGCAGTGATATAGCCAGCGGCAGCGATGTGCTCTCTGACATCATTCCCAGCGTGCCCAGCTCACCCTGTCTCGCATCTAAAAGAAAAAACAAACCTCACCGAAACCTGGACGAGCTGCCCTGGAGTGCCATGACCAACGACGAGCAGGTCTGAAACTTTGACTGCTTTATGAAACGTGTGTAATTAGGAAAGGAAGCAGTGTCACTACGTCTTTTATAGTCTGAGCTCATTTGCATGATTTGGGTTTTTCAGGTGGAATATATTGAATACTTGAGTCGAAAAGTGAGCACAGAGATGGGACTTCGGGAGCAGCTCGACATCATCAAAATAATCGACCCGAGTGCCCAGATTCTGCCGACAGACAGTGAGTTCATCATCGAGCTGAACTGCCTCACCGATGAGAAACTCAAACAGGTGATGAAAACAAGCAGCACTCATATACATCACACACAGCACTGGCCTGTCTGCCTCTTAGCAATCTGGGTAATATGTCAGATCAAAACCAAGACTCTGTGTGTACGTATCCACCATACAACAACACCAGTTCACCCAGTGATTTAAACCCCCACAACCGCTCTCAAATCAAGCTGTTCTCAGCTTCTTGGGTGTTTGATGTCGCAAAGTTTACTGACTGCTCATCACCTCACCGAAGAGAGGGGCGGAGTCAGCAGAGCTCATTAGCATTTAAAGCAACATGCACTAAAATGGCTCGCTGTAAACAGAGCTGTTTTTGGCAGGGTAAGAAGAGTGTTGTTTTGCGGCCCGCTCACAGCAAGCACGATAACGATACAGAATATCAACGGCCACACCACAACTATAACAATAAAGGCACAGAGAAGCGATCAAATTGGAAATGTTTTTAGAGCTTTTTTTTTCAGCTGATGAACGTAAAAACATTGACAACCAATCAGAATCAATCCTGCTATCACGCGCTTGAGAATTTAAAGTGGCAGACACGCTTGAGCTTAAAATGAACTGACAATATCGTTCGCTGGTATGGACGCAAATATAGTTATCATTATCTTTGTAGTCATGATGCTTGGGTTCACACACTAGCAGTAGTGCTCATGGGATAGTCCTGCACATCGCATCAGTAAAGCTGGTTCTTTGATTAGCAGGGAACCTCTATCAGCTGTTTTCAAATGGAGTGGCAGTTAATACACAGAGCCGTAGATCACTGACGAACTACGCACTGTCATGTTCAGTTTCACAAATGAATCGCCTGAGAAACTGAACGTGATATTGTGTATGCACATGATTATACCATGTGATATACTGCTAGTCTTTCAGATCGCTCTAAAAACAAAAGAACATGGAGTCTTCAGTGTAACCTGATTTGTGTTGAACGGGTTTCCTTTAGCAGCTAGTGTTGGCTGGTGCAGTCTGAATCGGTGTGAGATTGATGTGGTGTCTCTGGTTGCTGCAGGTGCGGAGCTACATCCGTGAGCACGGCCCGCGGCAGCGCAGCGTGAAGAGAAGCATGGCGAGCAGCGTGAGCGCTCACAGCAGCAGTAACGCCAGCATGGTGAGCAGCGCCAGCAGCAGCAGCGCCTCCACCGCATCCAGCATCAGCCGTGCTCACAGCGACGGAAACCTGGCCTCCGCCACCGAGAGGATACGAGACTCCAAGGTGCTCCTCAGAAACCACAGCACAGTGATCCCTTTCTCCACCCCAAAATCAACCGTTTGGCATTAATCACTAACCCCATGTCCTTCCAAACCCATAAAAACACAATTAGCTGAAGACCGGGAAGAGTGTGACTGTCGAACCATTACAGTGTCCAGGAGCAGAGAATCAGGAAGGGCATCTAAGAGAAGACTTTTTGTACAGAGAGAAAACAAATCTAACTTTATTCAACAAATGTGGCACTGCTATTTCTATACAAAAAGTATTCTCCTAACTATCACAACTGAAGCACTGAAGACAGTGTAAGTGTTTGACAGTCAATGGACACAAATATAATTATATAATAGTGTTCCGAAGATGAACAAAGCTCTTCCTTTTTTGGAGGTAAGTGATTAATGACAGAATTGTAATTTTGGGGTGGAGTAATCCATTAAAATTCCCCCTTTTTTGTAAGGTCATGATTTTCTTGTGAATGCTTCGTGAGAGAGGGACTCCAGCTGCACCTTATACACCACAGTGTGACCTTTCAGTCACTTCCTTTCACCATTCTTCTGAAGAAAAGATTTCATTCTCCACCAACATGACACAAAGTCATAACTACGATCATGAAAGACCTTCAGAAGAAAGCTCGTGAGATGAGAGACACTGACAGCGATAAGAAGAGTGCTGTCAGGTTCACTTGTGCATTGACCAAGCGTCAGTGATGCATTATTATGGTCATGCTCTGGGAGTCTGTCTAATGCAGCGCGTCTTAAACTTGTTCTGCCATTCCCCGCTTTGGAGGTTCTGAGCCCCACCTGTTCCAAATGTCCCCAAAATAAACTAATAATCTTTACTTTGGGCTCGCATGGCAGTAAATAATACCAATAATACGTGATATCGGCTCTGGATTTTGTCCCATAAAGTATATCATACTTATCTTAATCAGTTTGAGACTTCATTGACCCATCCAGACATAGAAGTCAGGAGCCATTTCCTTTCCATTTCTTCACAGTAAGTCGATCATAGCTAATGTTTGATTCATTTTAGCCTTCTCAAATCATAGTTAAAAAAACAGTAAAAACATATCACGATGTTCATTTAAATGTTTAACGCTGATAAACGCCTGTCCAACAGAAGCTGAGGCGCCAGCGTCATCACGAACTGTAAAGCTTTTTACTTCAGATTAGTATCACAATATCAAAGTGACTAGGGAAACTAGTTACTTTTCCACCTGGGTCTAGGAGCGCTTCACCCACACTCTGGGTCTATTATGATATCTGTAGAAAGCTTTAAATGACTAAAAGGAAATGATTTAATTGAATTTTTAAGTATTTGTGCCTGAGTTAACACGGAGTCCTTCGTCCTCTTCTACCAAAACAGCTTATTCCCGACTCTTTCGAAACTTTTAAAGCAGCACAAACCTATCCATTGCTAACTTTACCTGCATCTCCAAATTGAATTCTTTCATTGTTAAATCAAAAATGATTCAGATGTAAAATGTCGCGCCCCACTTGTCACATCTCTATCCCCCTCACTTTAAGAAACGCTGGTCTAGTGTGAGGGAATGGACTTACTGAATGGGCTGACTGTTGGCTGTGGTGTTTTCCAGAAACGCTCCAAGCAGAGGAAGCTGCAGCAGAAGGCCTTGCGCAAGCGTCAGCTGAAGGAGCAGAGACAGGCTCGCAAGGAGAGACTGAGCGGCCTGTTCCTGAATGAGGAGGTGCTGTCTCTCAGAGTCACAGAGGAGGAGGACCACTGCGACGACCTCGACGTGCTGATGTGACCCCAGTGAACCCTTCAGTGTTCCTTCTACGCCAGACCCGTCACCCTTCATCATCACTAACACAGCAGGAGTCTCCGAGCACTGACTGATCCCGTCAACCTAGTATCGAAGTACATGCATCACAAACACTGATCGTTCTGTTGAAGGAAACGGCCTCCTTGAGGTGTTTGGACATCCTTCACACAAGAGAAAAAAACCACAGTCAAACCAAGAATTATTCAGGCACATTCATAGCACAGGATATTTACTCTTGTTTAGAAAATAATAAAACATGAGAAGAACTTTGAGTTAACCCTCTGGGGTCTGAGACGAGTTTTGTTTTCTTCAGTATCTTAAAAATGAAAGTCCGATAACCATATTCAACACAAACTGGGCTACAATAATATGTGAATACCATTAATATATATATATATATATATATATAATAGAATATTGGTTCACAAAACTATTCGGTGGAATAGCTGTCAGCTGGTATATTTCAGTACAGTTACATAATAGCCATTTAGCTCAGAACAATGCTTCATTTCCTTCAGTCTGTGGTTCTAAAAGATGTCATTAGCAAATAATCTTTGCTCCAAAATGCACTGTGTGAGGAAGTTCTGGGTGTAATATGCCTCGGTTTACTTTATTCTGCTATCCTCACGTAAATGAACTATAGTGTCCTGTACCCACTAGTAAAAAAATATCAAAAATCATGTCTGAATAATGTTTGGTTTGACTGTATATGTTATAAAAAAAAAAAAGAGATGAAGTACATAACTCTAACTGTATGTGAAGCCAAGTTTAAAACATACTTGGTACTAATGATTGTGTTCTCCTGTGACCCAGAAGACCCCTCTCTTTAACAGCGCAGGTAAACATCCCTAATAATGACACATTCTTCAGGACAGAGAAGAGCATCATGGTATACCCTGACATCGTCACTGATCGTTTGTTCCTAATATGTTGATCGATTGTAAATGTTTGAGGTCGGGCATAGAGGGAACACTGACAGCTGAAGTCATGGCCTCCGTCCTGTCTCTACTTCACATTGATTTGAGATGTCATCAAATTATGTTTTGGAATTTTTTCCTCATAAATTTTCATATGAAAATCTAATAGTACAAAATACCTTCAAACAGGTTCATCTAATGTTACAGAAAACATCAGCAGTTTCTCTTGTGATTATATTTATATAAGGTGTTAAAGTGAGAGGAGTACGTTCAGTGTGAAAATGACACATTCATCTAACATGCTTTGTTTAGGTCAGAATTACTTTCGTTTTGTTATTTAAGCTTTCTTTATAAATGTAAGCTTTGTTTATTTCAGATGTATAATTTGAACATGAGTTTGCTTACATGTTTAGTTGCAGAATGTCTAAATATACTGTATTGGTTCCACCGTTCGGAAGACAACTACACAGGTATTTGGAGTCATAAATGTACATGTATAAGCTGAGGTTAGTATGAATGAACTGCTTCGCTGAAATGTCTGAATAAACAGAATAAAATCAAGTATGACATGGAGGAGATGTGAAATGTGTAGAAAATCAAACTGCCGCAGTGTCAGTTAATGATATCCTGTCTTGACATGAAATATTTTTTAAGCGTTGAAATCCATGATTGCTTTATTTTAGCTGATATAAAGCTGATCTTTGTTTTGATGGGTACAGTAAGTACTGTCCTAATACATTCACGTGAGTAATCGAATCTTATTCAATGACCTTTTCTCAACATAAAATTAATAAAGCATTTATTTGCGTTCCTGCTCTTACTGAGCACAGTTTATCAGTACACCTTATCCTAAATAAATAGTTTTTGATGAAAGACCATAACTTCCTTTTCATCCGCTGCTCGTAGCACACAATATCCCTACAGAAGAGAAATATCAAAACTCAGTGCTCTATACTAATCAGTTCCACCTTTTTGTCAATCCCTAAGAAAGACTTGTTATTTCGCTTCAGCAGTCTTCACAAAGCAAAAAAAAACAACTTTTCAACAAATACGTCAACCTTAAAATCTTATTTTCATACTATATGACCTGTGCAATCATTTTTATTGTCTGTTCCCATGAAGAGCTGCCATCGGTTGTCATTTACCTTGGTTTCCAAGCAGGTTCTCTCCTAACTGGATCTGTTTGGATCTGTTTGTATTAGTTTCAACGATGAGAAACTTCTCTCACTTGAAGCTATTGTTACAGGGAGAGTGAGAAGTAGTCTTAAAGCTATACTCAAGACTGGATATACATCATGTTCTCTTTATATATGTAGTCTAGCATCTCAAAGGCTGAAGAGATATGGGTTGGAAAGGACCTACGTGCACCCTTTACCTCAAGCTTCAGGTCTTCTGCATCAATGTCATCCAATTTCTGTTCTAACACATGACAGCATTCATCCAGCTTCCCTTCATTTTCAGTGCTTTCAGTGATGATGATGATGATAAAGTAGATCAATTCATAAAGCTTTTAGAAGATTTCCATGTTGTCCTCTGTTGTGACAAGAGCTGTATCTATTAGAGGTATCTGTTTTGAAGCGCTCTCCTGCAGTTGACTGAGTGTGCTCTGTTCCCTCAAACTGATTAGTTGTTCTTCTCTGACGCACCGAGAGCGGGTTACAGCCCTAAGGTCCCTACGGTCATACCACAGCCAATCATACTGGAGCCTTCCAATCCTCCTCCCTTCAGGGTGCCGGGCCAACAAAGACTGAGTTGCATGTGTCCTCAGAGCTGCCTTGTGGTGCCTTCCAAGCAACTCCTGGTCTGTTTTGGTCTCCCTAAGACGGGGTGTCCAGCGACCAAGCAGACCTTCAGTAGGTGGATAGTGGATGCTATTAACACTGCTTACGAGCCCTCTGGTCTCCTCAACCTTAGGTGGCGCGGCCTCCAGGGCCTTGCTGTCAGGGGTCTCCTTGGAGGAGCTACGCCTGGTGCTGCTGTGCCCTCGTCACTGAGTACGCACACACCCCAGGCAGGGACTGACAAGTGTGGGGGCATGGGCATCTCGTTCCCCATAGCGTCTCTTTTGACGCGGCTCGAGTTCCTGAAGAGGAACTTCGCAGGTTATGCATGTAACACTAGTTCCTCGAAGGAACGAGATGCCGCGTCTCATCGCCACATTTCTGGCATCCCTGCCTGCGCTAGCTTCATGACAGAAGCTGAAGCCTGCTGCATTCCACGTGCTTTTAAGCTTCCTGTCCAGTGATGTCATCCGCCTCTGACGTCTTACCATTTCATTGGACTGTTTGCACGCACGATTCAGAGCCGTCACGCTGGAGGCATTCCCCACAACATCTCATTTGACACGGCGTCTCGTTCCTTTGAGGAACAAGGGTAACATACGTAACCTGGGACGTTTCCTTTTGCTTCTATATTCTGAGCAAAACTGCTTTTTTTTTAAGGAAAGTTAGTCAAAATTGCAAACACCAAAGACCATCTCCATGGTTTCCACCAAATTTCTATTCATGTACACTGACAGATGACCAAACATGACAAAACAATTAGTTTGAGCACAAGAATTATTATATAATATGTATTGACGAAATCATGGCTCGTATGTGGACAATGTACGGTGGCCCAGTAGAGCACAACAAAATAAAAAAGCAAACCAGAAACAGCAATTGTGCGCACATCACAAGCGCTGCTGGGCGGTCCAGTGTTGCCATGGTCATGGTTTCCATTTAGAAATTACAGAGCTCCGGGTTGCGATTTAAAAATTGATTACACATATTAAGATCAGTCTTGTGGCATCTCGAGAACATATCTGTGTTTCTCTGCCAATGCTGACCCCTAGTGGCTGGGGCATTTTCATTGTGTTGTGGTTTAATTGTGTCGTGCACTACTGGGCCACAGTGTCCTCCTGTGGGTGTTTCTTACAGATCCATCCTTACATCATTATGATCAGCATAAATCTCATTCTCATCAGAATGTGGCAACTATATCTCCTCTCCTGCTCTGAGATCAGGGTTAGTAATTCAAATGGTTATATTTCTCTATGGGTTGAGTTATTTTGGTGTCACAGATGAAGGTTGTGCTGCTCTATCTTCAGCTCTGAGATCAAAGCCCTCACACCTGACAGAACTGGATCTGACTGGAAATAAACACTCTCTGATCTGAAGGATGATCCACATTATAAACATTAGACATCCTGGTTTAGTTCCTGTTTGCCCATATTTGGTCTTTCCTGTGTTTGTATGTAATCGTTAGTTAAGTTGTGTTTCCCCGGCTGTCCTCCATGTTGTCATTAGTCCCATGTGCATGTATACCCGTCTGCGGCAGACTGGAAGGACATCGGAGTGGTATGTGGAGGAATTTTTAGAGCAAGCCACGAGGTGAGCCGGCGCGATCTTTTATTAGCCTCAAAATTCCTGCATGTGCTTTTTCTTTGATCAAGTTAATTCCTCATGTCCTGGATGTAAGTGGTTCCAAGTTGTCTTTAGCAGAAAGATATTCCGTGACATCTTGTCCAGTTCTTCCCGAAAACCACTGGGTTTGCCGGCTCACCTCCCGCCTGAATCTGCCACACATCAGTTCAATGATTCCGGACCCTCACCTCTAGCCAACGTTTTTCAGGGTTATCTCCTAATACACAGTCAGGGGTGCCTGAAAGCCCCCAAAATGACCTCTGTTTTGTTCTCCTTGACATGAAACACAAAGATAGCCAAGGCTTAGTATCAGATAACTAAGAATTTTCAGCATGTTTTGTTATTGTGTCATTGTCAGCTGCATAAAATGAAATGACACCCCATGTTTGGTCAAATGTAAACCAAAGGCATGTAGGAAAGGAAAAGGAAAGGACATGACATTCTTGGATGTATATAGAGAAAACAGGGGCCAAAATAGAAAGCTGAGGAACTCCAAACTTTAGGACAGAGCTAGATGAAGAAAAACCAAGGCAGAGCTTTGTATTAGTCACACTACACGAGATCATACTAGTATAGCTGAATTTCTATATTCGCTTGCTTTTTTAAATATATTTCCTTTTTGTTTTTGTGCAGCTGCTTTCAAACAATCTTTATTATTTAAAGCACTATAGAAATAAAGGTGACATGACAATAAGCATGGCCTCAGATATATTTAGTTGCTGACCAATCCTAACCAAGCAATTTAAAAGGTTTTAGACCAATTTTATACAGTATATATTTTATTAAAATATAATGTAATACAATATATTATAATTAGGTTCATTCTTAAAATGTGGTACCTTTACACAGTATATGCAGGGGTCAGGCTTTCTGTCTGCCCGGCTGGGCTCAAGTTGTGATCCCCTACATGTCAGGAAGAAATACAGAGACAGAAACAGTGAAGACTGTATTTACAATTTAGCCCACTAAGGGGAGCCACATAATAAATTATATTTTTTTTCAGTAACATGATACTGTTTGGGTAAATAGCAAGAAGAATCAATGTCTGCAAACCATTCATTGTAAACCAGAAATATATATATATATATATATATATACTGACCACTGTATTTGTCTATGCAGCTGAACTGTTTCGTAGATACTTCTAGATAATATTCCTAGACACAACACTTTTCTTTGACAACCTTCAGACATTTTCAGTGTCCCCGTAATTCAAAACGCTTATAAAACATACTAAATGGTGTTTTTTTGAAAATCTAAAAGTGC
>JAUMHP010000065.1:120752-146891 GCA_032361065.1 Enteromius trimaculatus
ATATAACTAGTAATGTAACTAGTTACTTTCTCCAGGGAGTAATAAAGTAATGTAGGGCACTACTATTTTTGAGAGTATTATGTAATATATTACTTTTTTGAGTAACTAGCCCCAACACTGTTCAAGAGTCTGTGAAGGAGAACTGAGTGAAGGCTGTCAGGAGTCAGGGCACGCTGTTTGGTAGAGCAGGGACCCCAGCGGGCGATCCTGGATGAAGGTAGAGTCTTTGGCAAAACCTCACAGAAGAGAGCAGATAATGAGGAGGCCAAGGAAGACAGGAATTCCGGAGCAGTGACGAGCGGAGCTCCGCACAGCGAACCAGCAAAAACGGAGGAACTGACGAAGACAAGACAGGTTAGCACAGATTAAATAGTGTTGGGTAAGGAGTCACAGCTGGAACTAGTCAGCTCGTTACCCACACTCAACCACACCTTCTCAATCATGAATGAGACCGTGACAGTACCCCTCCCCCTAAGAGTGCCTCTCGGCGCTCCCAGCCTGTCTCACCCGTTGATTGTAATCATCAATAAGGGTGTGATCCAAAATGTCTCTGGCAGGTACCCAATTTCTCTCTTCTGGACCGTAACCTTCCCAGTCCACCAAGTACTGAAATCAGCGCCCCCTCCGCCTCGAGTCCAGAATGCGGTTGACCGAATAAGTGGGTTGCCCATCTACGAGACACAGCGGTGGGGGAACCAGGACAGGCAGGTTAATACGAGAATGAAAAACAGGTTTAATTTTGGATACATGAAACATCGGATGAATTCTCCTGTACGCAGGAGGGAGTTTGAGGTGGACTGCCTCAGGATTTTGGTGACAGGAAAAGGGCCAATAAATGTGGGAGCAAGTTTATTACACGGATTGGAGAGGAATGTTAGAGGTAGAAAGACACACTTTTTGAACAAGGACGTAAACGGGAGGCTTAGACCGGTGGCGATCAGCTTTAGCTTTGGTGCACTCCTGCACCCAGAGAAGAGTCTCCCGAGCTCTCTTCAAGGTACTGTGACACCTCTGGACGCAGGCGTGGGCAGAGGGGACCGCGACTTCAGATTCCATACTGGGAAAAAGATGGCTGGTAACCTAAACTGGCAATGAGTTATGTGCATACTCATACCATGACAGTTGCTGACACCAGGAGGTGGGATTCTGGGTGACCAAACATCGCAACACTCTCTCGAGATCCTGGTTGGCACGCTCAGTTTGGTTGTTAGTCTGAGGGTGAAAACTCAAAGACAAACTAACAATCACCCCCAGTAAATGATAAAACTCTGTCCAAAATTTGGACACAAATTTGGGACCACGTCTACCGGGAGGCCATGAATGGGAAAGACGTGATTTATGATAGTAACCGCTGTTTCCTTGGCTGAAGGTAATTTGGGAAGGGGAATAAAATGGGCTGCCTTCAAGAACCGGTCCACGACGGTTTAACAACTGTATTGCCCAGGGAGGACGGTCAAGAAATCTAGCACAATGTGGGACCAGGGTCTCGAAGGAACTGACAGCGGTTGAAGTAACCCCTCTGGAGGTCAAATTGGAAGTCTTACCCCGAGCACAAACTGCACAGGCCACCAGAATCGCTGTTTAACCTGAAAAATGGTGCGTCAGATTCCTGGAAGACAAGCCACGGCGGTAGAATGACCCCACGGAATTACATCAGACCGTAACCCCTCCGGCACAAACAAACGAATCATTGGGCCTCAGGGCGGAGGTGCTACCCCTTCTAAGCATTACCTGGGAAAGCCGAGCTTTGATGTCCGTGACGGGAAGGGCAGCACGCTCCATGCACCTGGAAGTATGCTCACTCACTGTAGCATGATTGTTGACATTGAGAGCATTGCTGTAGGCATGCGTCCACGTGGAACGCTAGTTCGACGAGTCCCTCGAACTTCACCGGTAGTTCCAGCAAGCAGATCTCCTTCCGGATGCGACTGGATCACCCATGCATGGAAATGTCCCACTGCGCCTCCTCATTCCACCTGCACCTGAATTCAGTGGAATAGTCAGAGACAGATCTTTCACCTACATTTTTTGACATTTGGTCCCTATATAATGTAGAACATACCAGGTAAACACACACACAGCGCAGACTAAACAACCAAATCTTACATCTAAAACATTCAAAGCTTTGTTTGCGTACTTGTAAATTTATGATTTTTTTGCATTTATAAACACACCTTTTGTGGATGCATTCTTTATGGTTTCTGAGAACATAATTTTTTTGTTTGTATCAGATTTTGTTAATGTCTTATTGTACTTATTTCTTTTCGACTGGCCATCATGTGTTACGAGAACAGTAATGCACAACCCGAAACATGTAATGAGCAAGCAATACTGAATGTTGCAGTACTGATATAGATTTAATGATTATAAATATAAAATAAAGTAAATTTATATATATGTTTTTGCTGTTGTTGTATCTTTTGTAACTGTTTAATCTTTACATTTTGTTGTGCTTCTCTTTTGGTATTAAATATCTATATCAGTGTTGTTTACATTTAATGACTGATAACAAGCCAACATTTTATTCGTATCACCACAGGGAGGCGCCAACGGCGGCAGGCATGTTGTCATATAGTGCTGCAACACTTTTCAGCTAACACTGATTTGACAAATATAAGATGCTATATTTTTCTGCCTTTTTCAGAACAGATATACGGACCACCACTAACTAATGTGCGTATAAAAAATAATTGGGCTTAGAAAAGTTTTCGAGCAGCTCAGTGCTGAAGAACAGCTCCAGTCCGCAGCAGAACGAAAGCTCTATATTCCACACACAATCACGAGCTTTGAGCGCCTCGAGACGACTGAATCGGTTCGTTCGAACGGTCTGTTTAAATGAATCGGTACATTGAATAATTTGACGAAAGTTGCCAGAAGTAATTTAACGTATCATATATTACAGTTCAAGTTTTAACCAAACACAGCTTTGATTTCGATTCCAGTATCCAGCGTGTTATACAGCTTTTCTCGACTCACTCATTGTCGAGTCATTAACAAATGCTGCGCGAATCGGTTCGACCGAATCACTGAACAAACGGTTCAAATGATGATTCGTTTACGAATCGGACACCAATACTGTATGCTGCATTCCTATTAGGAGTAATATGGTAGTGTTCCGATCTGAAGAAAGCTGTGTAACCTCATGTGTGAGAAGACTGAACTCTCCATCTACTGGATCATCTGCTTGTGAGGCGCTTCTAGCGGACTCGATTCACTTCCAGAGGGAACGCAGCAGAGCGGTTCTCCTGCAGGTGCGGGGAAGAAGCTGAGAGGATGGAAGTTCTCTATGGATGTCCAAACTAACAGCTCGAGCAGATGATACATGACCATCAGCAGAAATAACTTTGGCGACTTCTGGAGAACTGCATCGTTATACTGACTGACATTGCCTCGATATTTGTCGTTCATCTCAGATCATCTCGCTTCAGTTCCTCCGCGGGTCTTTTTATATGAAAGCACATCTTCATAAAGTACGTCTGCTTAAACTTGTGGAAATACATCGCAAACACCACCCGTTCATCTGACGAGCGAAGGTCAGCCTTATCCAGTAAGTTGACTGAATGAAATAATGGACTGTGTTACATCTCTCGTGCGGATGATTACTAGACGTCACGATGATTTCTGTTAAGCTCACAACTTTAACCTGTTCAGTGCATATCTATTTATGGTTCTCTAAAGAAGTACAGTAAGAAACACTTGATAGAAACTGGTAAGAGTCTCCATGGTAACCAGCAGAAGATGGTACTGTATTTATTGTTGAACTGTAAAAAGTGTCATGTTCCTGCTTGATCTCACCTAGCTTTAACCCAGTGTAGTCAGACTGATTTGGTCAAGATGTATATTTTTGCCAGTATGTTGCCATATAACTTTGTTAAACACTAAACTGGAGAGGGCTTGGTTTTGGCTGTCTCGGTCATCAAAAAAGACATAAAATTAATGAAATAATTTTCAAATAAAATAAAACATGATAGGTAAACGTTCTGGAAGCTGCTTACAATAATTGAAGGAGCAACGGGACTGCGTTCATCTTATAGTATCATGGACAATATGGCAGATTTGTTAAGGGTTAGTATAACTTGCATGGTTTTATTAGTCACCACAAGAGATCAGACATGCATTAACTGTCTTAGTATCAGACCTTTGCTGATATTTAAAGGCAACAAGTGTTCTTCTTGTTTGTAGCCGTACATAAAACGATCGATTCATGTTTAGTTTCTCAAGATAGATGGCACTTTGGAAAGATTTTAAAATGTTTGGAAGATGCTATAACATTGAAATAGTTTTCAGTGAATAGAAGCTTACAAATGTTGGGTTCAAGTAAAATGTGTAGATCTTGTACGTGTGTGTGTATCTTCACCGTACTTTAGCTTGCATTAGTTGTTTAGAATAGTGGCTCTGGATTTCAATATTTCATGTCTGACTCATGAAAGCATCTCTCTAGTGGATTGACCATTTGATGCAGCACTAGACCTGCTTCTGTGTTCCTGTAATGTGGCTAAACTTAACTGTGGCAGAGCTCTTGAAGTGTGGACTCTTCTACGATGCTTGATGTCTAACACAGAAAAGCCACTCTCTCAGTGAGTTTATTCCCTGTGCTGTAATGAGCTGAAGAGAGAGCAGGGCTAATGGACAGTTCTCTGATGTGCGGTGGATTAATGAAGAGTTCTTGTGATTTCTCTTTAATTGCACTCTTGTTTACTGACGACAAATCACATGAGTTTAAGACTTTTTTTTTGCTTTAATAATAACATGCATATTTTCTATTCCCATTATTATGAATTGTGTGTTGGCGTTTTTATGTGCAACGCTGCCGATGCGAGCGCTCTGTTTCTGTGTTGAAGCAGTGCTCTGGGTTAGGATGTGTGTAATTCTTCAGATGTAGTATTTATAATAGAGTTGCTTTACTGCCTCCATAATTAATGTCAAAGTCACAAATGTTTCACGTGTTTAACAATGGACGATACAACATGCAGTCAGGTATAAAGCATAACCCAAGTTTATTCCCAAGTCCTGGCATCGTTTTCTTTTCAAAATCAGTATCAAAAAAGAGCCTTTGCTTTTCAGTCCACTCCCCACACCAAGCTCAGGGGAGTAAGAAAGCAGTATGAGGGCTAGGAAGGGACAAAATGTCCATTTTCGGGTGAATAGCAGCACTTTAAGATTCATCGGTTCGCTGTGGAGGTGCATCTAGCGTTCAGAGAGCGGCCGAAGCGTGAGTGAAACCAGGAGAGCATCTTCAGCGCTCCGCATGCAACAGTGTCGTGAAGCTCGGGCTAAATGAAAACAGATGACAGAGCCAATCCCCACGCGGCTGCTGCCTGCCTCTGCCACCACCATTCATCAGCGTCAACTCCCTGGCCTCCTCCAGGAAAAAAGTGCACTCATGTTTGCCATGGAAGAAATTCTAATCTGCTGTCTTCAATGGAGCTCTTTGTAGCTGGCCTCCAGGACGAAACACAGCGTGGAAATGAGTTTCCACCAGCTGAGTTTATTATTGAGTAAACCGGTGACAATTCACACGCATTCCTCCACATTTTATTTCAAATGAAGTTGTCATTACGAAGGAAGCTAGGAGACTTATCTTGGAGGCGTTGAGCTCATTGTGGCTCGCAGAAAGAGCTGTTTGTGTAAAGATAAATCGCCACGAGCTGGCGTTTTTCCACACGCTCTTTCTGTACCAGCCCAGCTCTCCTCTGAACGTAATAGCTGCAAACCCAAGTTGAATAGATTTATTTGAAAGAATTTTGCAAGCGGACATTTATAATTAAATTTCACAAGTGCAAATCTAGTCTTGATGGATGCTCATCCGACCAGTGCATGGCCATAATCAAATAGACTGAAAGAGACAAGGCTACTTAGCATTTAAATGGGCTGTGCAGTGTTAGAAGAAGCCAGCGAGAGGCGTATAAATATTGAGAGGAATGTGAGACGATGTGAGCAGATAAAGAAGGTCAGGCGGCACAGCGACGTGTCACAAATAAAGCCATGCTGTTGAATAACGGCTAAATATTCTTGAAAATTAGAAATGCACATCCTGTTAAATGGATCGACTATAAATAAAAATAATGGCCTGGACTGTAATATTTATTTCGGTTTATACTAACAAAGAATACTAAACATATTGAAATAGAACCGTTGAATAACAAAATAAATATTTTTTATTTGCATAGAAATGTTTACAATAGTTAACCTTTTTTTTTTGAGCCTTCATTACTATTATCTCTTATTGAACTATTATTATTAACGGTTTCTTTTTGGACCATTACACTGTGTCCTCGTCAGACAAGACACAATAAACCAGGAAGTGATCAAATCTGTGTTAATAGAGGGTTTTTTGATTGATTGTTTATTAGTTGTTTATTATCCACACGTTTATCAAGCGGTCACGCAATCACAGCACCTCAGAAGACAAGACACAGAGATGAATGAGCCTCTACTCTGCTTCGGTCTTATTTTGTATTGTTATTTTAATTTTAGGAGGCTTCCCTCGCCTCTTTGGAGAGAATACCCTGCCCTGATCCATATGTGCATATGTATTATAGATAAACATGATGTATTCATGAGACACATGCTACTGTAGCTCCGTAAGGGGCAGTCAGTCATAGACTTCCATTGTCAGTGCATGACGCTCAGCACTGTTTCATTGTTTATTTGACTTCAGAGAAGTAATGCACTGAGAAAAGGTTACAGAAGAATGCTGGTAACAGTTATTTTTTACAGTAACTCACACAACTGTCTGTCTGGACAGTAATAATGTAGTTATGTTAAAGCATAAATGGTTACATATTTTTGTCTCTTCATAAGGGTTTTTGAAAAACATGCAGTGGCCGTACAGCACTGAGTTCAGGAAAACTAATCGTTCTTTGTGCCGCCGCCTTATTCTTACATTTTAATGGTAGGACAACCAACAACAACAAAACATGCATTGCTGCCTCCTGCTGGACTGGAGTGTGAGAGCCTGGACGATGCACACTTTCACTGTAAACTCATCAGACACACACACACACACAGAACCAGACTGCAACAGCAACTGACAGATCATCTCAGACACTATTTACTGACATTGTATTGAATTTACCAAACCGGATATGTGTTAAGTGATCTTCTACATAAGAAAAACGTGACATGAGGATAAATGAATGATGCATGCGGGACTATTGCTTTCTTTGAGATGAGCATGTTATTTGGCAGGATTAGAAAAGTTGTCAGACGGAGGCGTCTGCCGGACCTACACACAGATCTCACCTCCCCCTAAACTAGCAGAAAACAACGATACGAGAATAGCCAAAAGTGTGTGTGTGCAGCATGCCAGTGTGCAGTGGCGTCACGTTTGGCTTGCTCTGGGCTGAACAGATGCTGAACAGAGGCTGTCAATCATTTTACACACTTTACAGCTCATTTGCTTCTGTCACGAGGTAGAGTTAGTGCTTCTGAGGATTCTCTATTAGTTCATCACAACACCTGGATGCTTTTCTGATTTTGTACTCTCAAAGTTAGGCAGGGTTGAACAAAGAGGGGTTCAAAGTTGAAAAAGTACGTATATAATGCAATACAGAAGATGTCCAGTCCGTTCCTGCTCACACACAGCTGTCATTCTTTACAGTATTTACAGTGATGCCATGCTCTCTGATGAGATTTGTCTGGTTAGTGATACTTATGTCCTGTACGGTCCAGCGATGAGTCAACGCTGATAACAGCAGAGAAAAGCAACAGAAGCTGGATTTTATTATTAAACTGATGTGTTATACTGACTTTAAACAATTGTATACATATATACATGACATCACTTACTTATGATTGCACTTATTTTTTATAATAATAATCATAAAGAAACCTTTTTTTATAATTTCCACTGTTCATACTGTGTGTGTGTATATATAGATATGATTTTTTTGTTAAACTATATTCACACATTCATGCAAAACGAAGGCCCTAGACAGGTGTGTGTACAGGAAGTGTGTAGAACTGCACAGCACAGAACAAGGATTGTAATCAGCAAATAGCCGGGCAGAGGTATGGCATGGGTATTTTTTATGTTGTAATTGTCACTGACAGCTCCTTGAGGAGTACACTGTATGTTCTCGTAGATGCTAGGGGCGTTGCCTTTGCCACAATATTTATATAACAAGTATTAAAAAAGATGCAGTTCTTATAAACACAAAAGCAGAGCGTCTTGGTGTGGTTACTCTGAGAGGCCAGTCGACTCTGGCCAGCTCGCGTCCTGTGATGTGATTAGAGCTGGCTTAATAGTGCCAGCATGCTTCTCCAGTGAACTTCTGTCACCTGAGCTGAGAAATCTCCCTGCACCGTACTGCCAGAAAACAGCTCAGCAGACACCAGGGCACTCTGTATTCTCCTTCATCTTGCTTTGTTAGGGGCACTTCATTTTAGGCATTACTGTCGACTTGACTGCACAGACGGTGGCAAGAAACCCAAACTCCATCAGATGACAGAAATAAAGGAAAACCCTTTCGAAGAACCCAGGTTTTTCTCTGACCAAAGGAAACCTGTGTTTTTTTTTGACTCCAGCCTGCAGCACAGGATACAGTTACATTAAATATTAGCAGTGACTCTCGGTATATTTGCTTTATACATTCATATGACAAACGTATTCAAATTATTTTAGTTTGAGTAGGATGGGTGACTACCCATTTACTGAGGTCAACTAGATTTTTAGATTTAGGCTTTAGATAGGCATGGACTTAGAAAGGATTTTTAGCATTGTAGCAAAGTTTGTAAAACAGGGAGGAGGAGGAGGAGGAGGAGGAGGGAGGAAACGGCGAACATTTAGACTTCTATAAAATAAATGAACACAAAGTAAAAGCGGCAGCCCCTCACGGATGACTGCCGGCCTGGTCCTCTCCTGTCTTACACTCCTCCGAGAGACTGGAGAGCGCTCATTATCATGAACTCAACCCCAAATGATTGCAGACTATGCAAATTCTCACTTTTTTGAGTTTTGGTTGGGCTACTCAGTTTGGTGTGTTCCAGGGCTCACAAGATTCAGCAAACTCAGCCGGAGTCAGGGCCACTCTGATTGGATGCATAGTCTGACTTCGATCTTCTCCCTCTTAGTGCCAGAGAATTAAAGCAAAAGTGATGAAATGAGTAAACAAAGACAATGTTACGTGATATTACTCAAGCATTCCAATACCTGAATATTATCATAGAAGGTTAGGCTCCAAACATGTCTAATATTAAAAATGGTGCACAAGCACTTTTTACTTATGTGTTATGTTTATTATTTATTTGCTTATCTCTTATATCTTGTTTGAATGATGAGGATCTGCTGATATGGACAGCTAACTCATCTCACGCAGACACAGAATGCATGTGTATAGTTTGCCATCGGCTGTAGTTTGTGCGGTGTGTTCAAGCACAGCTTTTTTGTCTGACGCGAGGCAACGACGCCGGCGGTTTGGTGTGTCCCGACCTTTAGGCTATGTCTCCATTAATCTGGATACGTTTGATTTAAAAATGCTCTTCATCCACGTTAACATTTTCAAGTGTTTTGCAAAAGTTGACACAGAAAATGTTTGCTTTAATGTGCATGCATAAAGCCTCAAAGCAGCTCACTGAAATGATACAGACAGAACAGAGAAGATACGTTTTTATGCAATTCTTCGGACATCAGACAATATTTCCTACATTTCCTAAATGTGTCGTACTGTCCAATGTAAATGCAGCTGTCATCATGTTTTGCTGCAAACTACAACATTCTCACAGATCCCACTACAAATGTGTGAAAGGGGCATTTTTATTATTTATTCACTTTGGAGAGCATTTTCAAAAAGCTGTTTTCTTTGCAGAGATTCTCTTATTTGTGTGCTGCAACCAGAATTCACAATGGGTAAAGATGTTCAAACTCCAGCAGTGTGAGCCCGGCTTTAGTGCAAACAGAAGGACAAGACAGAGAGTAAAAGTGTTTTTTAAAATGAAAACGTATTCGTTTGGACAAGACCTTTGTAAGAACAGTCAGACAACACCAAAGCCTGTCATTGTCCTCTCGAGGAGTCCTCTCTTAAGCCTCGAACTTAGGAACATTCTGGTGAACTATTGAAATTTCATCTCAAGTAACTTCTTAACTTCTTTCTGTGAATTGGGCTCCAGACCTATAATCATCAATACTGTATGTAAAATCCAAATTCAGCTGTAATTAGGGTCACATGTGTTTATCTCTTGACGGCTCCACAGGCATGGTTGAGATAATTACAACAGTTGCCATATAATCATTCCTGGCTACTACTCAAGTGATTGACATTTGTAATAGTACGTGTTGGTCTTCTTGTAAGTATGAGTGTGTGGGTGGCCTTCAGTTGCTGAGGTCAGTACATGTTTGGACCTTCCCATGTTTGTTTTGCAGAATTTTGCTAACAGATAAATCATTTGATCATTCTTGCCTGTAGAACTGAGTATTTTTGGATTCTCTGGCACAGGAAAGACATGGAGGGCTAGTCACATTGATATCAATTCTGCTGCAGTATAAGTTGTGTTCCCAGCATGTAGCACATGAAGGTAGAGCTGACGTTTCAGCAGTAGTAGACGACTTATTAGTGGCCTTAAGCACAATGAACGTCCTTCATGATAGAACTGTATTATGGTCCCAGCTGGTCCTGGCACTACTGTGGAATCTGTGCCGAGGGCTTGTCTAGACGCCAAGGTTCTTTGCTGAGGATCTGTCCTCAGGGTTTGTGCAGTCACCGAGGTCTTTGCTGAGGATCTGTACTGACGGCTTGTCTACCTGTCATTTTCAAGGGCTATGTTGTGGTCATTCCTGGGTGCAGGTCCACCATCTGGTCCACCATCCGGCTAACCACAGTAACCTTGGGATAAGGCTGAGAATGACAGACTAATACAATAGTCACTTATGATGATGAAACAAGGGTCTGTATTGTGGATTTAAAACTGTCAGAATGCTTTGTGAACAATGTTCAGAAGATGGCCACAGTCAATTTTGATATTCAAGGGGGTGTTTCCCTTCAGAACCAAACCAAACCCATCAGCCACTCAGATGTCAATGACTACTGCTCTGGGCCCGGTTTCTCGATAACGCAGACTATTCCCGCACTAAGAAGACTTTTAAGATATATCTTACGTTAAGTGATAACAATTCTAAGTGTATTTCTCAAACTGTCTCTTAGGAGTCTTCTTAAGTCGCTGCCTCCTACGTCCGATGTTACAAGGCGCTGTCTACAGTGAAGGTCCTGAAACAGCTGACATCGATTGCTCAGGAATCGATTTTTGACTCCTTTTTCATGACAGCGTTAAGAAAGACGGCGCTTTCTATTGCACTACATTCTTTTAATAGCGTTTATTTCGACATGGGTTAACTTATCAATAGCATGCGATAATAGACAAATATATGAAATAAATCGCCAAACTGTCGCTACTATTTTCATGTAACCTGTAGTGACGGAGAAGCAACCGCTGTTTCTCAATCAACTATGATTGCATAACCGAATCATAGTTGATTCACAAACAGCTTCGGTCACTTCTGTGCAACACACTCTTAATTGCCATTGGTTCAAACCTTCAATAAAAGCAATGTACCTAACACTAAACAGAGAGAGGGATAAGATGGCAGAGAAGAAGCAACGAAAGAAAAGGGCACCTCCGGTTCAGGTGCACCCAGAGACTGGCAGGATGTCAGGAAAAAATGGCACGATTTTTCGAGCATTGCCAAGGTCAGAGCTGCGGCAGTCCGAAGAGACCGGGCAAAAATAGGTGCTGGGTCCAGTTCAGTGTCGGAAGCCTGCAGCACCCTCCTCTCTTGGTAGCAGCGAGCCTGAAGAGTGCACTACTCCACCGCCACTCCGGAATGCGTGTCCTTGCCAGGACGACGTCGCTACAGCACCACACGCAAACTGTCACCATGCCGCTGTAGCGAGGAACTCGTAAATGTCAAACGCGAAAGGTTGGTGGTGTTGCATAACATTGAGCAAAAGCTGGGTAACATAGAGCGTCGCCTGACGGAAGGAAACGACCTCGCACACCATTCATTGGAGCTGAAGAGAGCCAAGCTCAACAACAGCATGCCCTGGCAGAGGCACAGTTCAATAGGCCTTCAGTCTCCGTACCAATCTTGCTGCCATCTGAAGGTATAAGCCAGTTTGTAGTTTTTTCATATTTTGATGTGAATGTCCTCACAGTTGCTAATCTGATGGTCTGTTTTTGTTTGTTTTATAGATGCTGAGCAACAGTCACACCAGTGACCGTGTGTGTGTGTGGTCTGTGTAAATAGTTTTTGTATGTCATTTGTTTGCACCTGTTTCTTTACATTTGTGTAATGTTGCTGTAATAAAGTGTCGAGGATGATTCAAGCTCCCCAGTCTCAAGAGTGTGTCTTCTGTAAGATTAAGTAATCGTGTGGCACAAAGACAAGAATTATGTGTCAGCCTTCATGTGTCTGGAGAAAAACTGATTCCACAAGGAAATAAAAGCATGTTTTAGGTGGATGTTTATTTTAAACACTTGTTTGTAGTAGCAGAGTACCGACATTACTCTGAGATGGAGATGATGAGTGTTTGAAAAGGGTTTGCAGTGCTTGAGGCAGAGCAGCGGCGAGAGAAGCTCTTCCTATCTTGCGGTCTGAGCAATACAACATTTTAGCTTGGACATCCAGTTAACTTTTGACAGAGAGATTCTAATGTTAACCCTCTACAACTTTAGGAGAAGCATGTCAGTCGTTGGGGTTGTATAGCGCACATATGTAATGAATATGATGAGATGACAGAGGTTCTAAGCATTACAATCACACCGAACAATGAATGGATGTGTGGTTTGAAAGTTTATTTTCTTATTTAACTAAATCAAATTTCATCAAAATGTAACAAAAAAATCCATCCCGTCATGGATGATTCCTAATAATAAATAAAACATTTTAAACAAAAACATTTTCAATCAACTGCTGCCTTGCCTCAACCCCGGCAGCATGCAGTGCAGCCCTCTGTGGAGGATTGAAGACCTCAACGGCCACCTCTGCATCTTCCTCCTCATTCGCCTCCTCCTCTGGTAAAGGTGCGTTTCCACGCAGAGCCATGTTATGGAGCATGGCTGTTGCCACCGTAACTGCGCAACACCTGTGAGGCTTCATGTGCAATCCTCCTGCGGACTTGTGCAGACACCGAAAGCGCAGCTTCCATAGTCCAATTGCACGCTCGACTATGTTGCGAGTGTGAATGTGTGCAACATTGAAGGCTCTTTCAGCCGGAGTCTGTGGGCTGGATACCGGTGTGAAGAGCTACATTCTGAGAGGGAATCCACTGTCTCCGAGAAACACTCTCTGACCAAATTCACCTCTTTCTGCTTGCTCACCCACAGCAGAATTGGCCCAGACAAAACTGTCATGGGTGCTGCCAGGCCACTTCGCCACCAGGTCATTGATTACACCCCTGTGGTCCACCACTACCTGGACGTTTATTGCCGCATATCCCTTTCGCGACATGTAAGGCTGATCAAGCACTGATGGAGTGGAAATTGGGATTAGTGTTCCATCCACTAAGCCTAGGACTCTAGGAATGCCAGCAATGGCATGGCAGCCCCGGTGCACCTCCTGGACCTCCTGGCGTGTTGCTGTCAGTCTAATCCAATCCCCAGCATGGCGCAGAAGGGCGTTAGTAACAGAGAAGACGCACCTCGGGTTTGCTGAGGCCGTAGCCTTCTCCCACGACCTCCATGAAGCTCCCGGTAGCATAAAATCTTAGCGCTGCAAGCAGCTGGACATCAGGATTTAAAGCGTTAGAGCGTCGCGTTGGCCGGGCAAGCGCAGGTCCGAGCAGGTCAAGAAGCTGCAGAATCTGCTGCCTTGGAAGGCGAAACTGTTTTAGAATAGCCACCTCAGGCAAAATATAAAGAGGTGTTTTGCCTAATGAAAAAATGTACATGCAGCCATATCTGTTGCTTTCTGGACGCCACCATGATTACCCCTTTATGCGAACTTAGTGTTAGAGCCAAATTGTTTGCCACCTGTTCAATATTAAAAGTGATTGGCAATTATAATTAATTAGTTGACCAACCTTACGAACGTGTGATTTACCTAAGAGATACTTAGTGTAAGAACGTTTCGGGAAATGCGACAGGTTAAGAGAGAGGTTAAGGTACAAGTAAAGAACTACTTAGCGATAAGAAGCTTTCGAGAAACCGGGCTACAAAACACCTCAATCCTTTAGGAGTCTTGCTTGTCTGCATCTTGGACTGATGATGACTTTGATTTTGTGAAATGCTGCTGTCAATCAACAGTCAGTCTCCTCCGTGGTCACATGGTCAGACGGCTCGATTTGAGAATGGGGAAAACATTCAAAGAGATTACAAAACTCCCACTGGGTGGATTCTGGGTACACACAAACTGCCAACACACATAGCAGATGTTTTCATGGCTATAATTATCTCTCTGTTAGCATCGATCTATTAAGTATCGTGCCATTGGGAAATGGATGAACTTCTTAATATCATATTTCTTATTGATGTAGCCACTATTTCAAATAAAGTTGTTGTTTTTTTTTTTGTTTTTTTTTAACAAAGGTGAAAAGTAAGCAAGGGGTTGTTTCATAAAACAAGTTAACCACATAAGCCAAACCTATTTAAGTTATTCTGACCCAAATCAACTGACAATAAGTTAGACTAACTGAAATAAACCTGGGGCCTGTTCCATAAAACAAGTTTACCAAAATAAGCCAGGCTTATGGCAGAAAGTCTGACTTATTTTAATACAAATTAACTGGCAATAGGTCAGACTAACTGAAATAAACCTGGCTTATATTCTAATCTTGTTTTATGAAACAGGCCCCTGATCTATCAGTTTTAAGATACTATCCATTCAATCCAAAATACCTCTAGTTTGGTTTACTTCCATCTGTGCTGATTATTACGGGATGCTCTCTCTGTATTTATTTATTCATTCTAATTAATTCTGTTATGAAGTCATTTTTACAGTTGTTTCATAGTTTCAACATGTGTTTTGGATTTTGTTTTCTTACTAATGCTAATTAATGTTAATTAATTTAGTATTATATCTTACTGGTGCTTCTGTTAAACTGGGAATTTTATGAAAAACTATTGAAACTTTTCATTAAGGCAACAATAAAGGATCTTTTTAAAAAGAGTTTTAAATCTGGGATGATGTAAGGGCTTTCCTCTCCTTTAGTTCCAATTAATGTTGATGTTTTCTCTCCACATTTTCTTTTCAAGGAGCGCTGTGACAGTGTTGGCTGGCAAAACAAACAAGCATGTAAACAAATAAACCTAAATAAGCCAATTGCTATATTTCGCAAATAGGAGCTAGGTCCTTTTTATTAACTTGATAAATTATAAGTGGTTCCATTTATGGGTTAAGCCTAAAGATATTATACCATGGATCATTTCAGCTCACATTGCTCTGCTAAGCAGCCTTCTGAGCATAAACAGAAACACACTGCACCTCTGCCCAGGGGGTTTACTTAAAATAAGATTATTTGGGACAAAACAAAAAAAAGTGGTTAAACTCTGTATCAGTCATTGCACAAGCAGAGCAATAATTGAAATGTGGTTGTTCCTCCAGAAACTGTATGAGGCCTTAAATATACTGTATTTTGTCAGTTCTGCAAATATAACCAATTACTCTCAGAGATCTCAACCAGCTTTGTGCAGTGCGTTATTAAATCTACTTAAGGGAGGG
Organism: Enteromius trimaculatus; assembly: GCA_032361065.1. Lineage (NCBI taxonomy): Eukaryota > Metazoa > Chordata > Actinopteri > Cypriniformes > Cyprinidae > Enteromius > Enteromius trimaculatus. The sequence goes on from JAUMHP010000065.1 coordinate 136,405, forward strand.
AGGAAGGGAGGGAGGGAGGGAGGGGGGGGTCATGTGTGTGCGTGGCATTGAGGTTTGTTTTAATAATTTCTTTCTATGGTTTTAATTTGTAGTAGGAGTGACCAAGAATAGTTGACGATTTGATGACTCGATAGCAATCTTACAGCTGAATAAGATAATAATAATAATAATGCTGTAAATAAGAGTATGAAAAAAAAAAAAACTAAGCTTTAAATAAGTCAATTGTAACATGCATAATGTCAGTCTTGTGTGCCCTTGCCCCTATAATCCTATAATAATACATTTCTATAATCCCTGACCAAGAGAAGAGCAAAACTGACTCAAACAGAATGAGAAAACAAGCGATTTCAAAACATTTTTGCTATTTTATACTGTATATACTGTGCTGCAGTAAAACATAGCAGTACTACAGTGTTTCGTTGATTATCTCTTCAGCGCGAGCAGGACAAACAACAATGCAGAATATTAATGACTGGGACTGCCATATACATAACATAATGAGAACACTAATATAATAAGGTGCTGTGAATTTAATTGCTGTAAAAACAAAATACAAATAAGTTCATTCAGCACCATGCAGACATGTTTGAGTGTATTCAGGGCGTTTTATGCAGATAAATGGTAAATGTATATGTAAATAAATGTAAATCAGATAAATGATGAGGTAATTCCCACTGATGAAACACGTATTAAATGCTTCCGTCCACCGGTCATCTTCAGCGCACACAGCTCAACACAGAAATTCACCCCTCTTGTATCTCGTGCTCAAAACTAAAGTAGTTTTATTCTTATTTTTTATTTATTTTTGTAATTAAATGCTATTGATTTTATATATTTAATGCATTAAGGACTAGCATTCCTTTTTTCCCTCTGTTTTTGTTAAAATAATTGATTTATAATAATAGTTATAGTAATAGTTTGTTACTCATTGTCAGCTCAGAGTTATTATTTGTAAGTTGTTCTTGAAAACAACCTTCTGTATGTGGTCATGCTGTTATTCAGCGTAAGGGCATTGTATACAGTAATGTCCCATTCTTTTATATGGAAATATACAAATACCTTTCAATATGGATGATTGACATCTCAATACGTTATGTGAGGTTTCTAACTCTATTTTCATATATTTTTTCTTCAGAAAGTGGTTTAAACCTGTAATTCACTCTCTCTGTTGAGACCACAGAAGTCATTTTCTGTGATGCTCTTGCTCCTTAATCAATAAAAATGCCTCACTACTGAAAAGCTACACGATTGACAAAATAATGATTAAAATGTGGGTCTTTTTCTACACAGAAAACCAATCAATAAGCAAACCTTTGTTTGTTAAATCAATAACAAAATCTCAATATCTCACATATGTTTCTATCATGACTCATGACCTCATACCTAGTCTTCTCACACTGCGTGATTGTCAATCACACGAATGGGCTCAGATTTGCCTCTGATTTTGCAAAAACCTGTCAGGGAGTGAAAAATCCTGCAGTGTGAGCAGATTACACTCATACTATCGTAAAAATGAAGTTTATGTTTGCAGTTGAACAATGTGAAGTGAGAAGGCTGCAGTGCATGTTTCTGCAGGCTGTAGAAGGCTGTTGAGCGGGGTTACCCTGGTGTAGAAGTGAACACAAAAGAGTTCCCTCGAGGCCCGGCTCTGGCTTCAGCCGCATCAGATAGAGTCAATCCTGCGTCTTACACCTCGATACAGAACTGACTTCCAGCTGCGCTCACGGGGGAATTCTATCAGTTAATGCTGCTCGAGCAGATGGAGAACACCTCAGACCTGCGCCTGTATATTTGAGAACGGCCGTGTGTGTGTGTGTGTGGCGGCTCGTCGGGAGAAAATCCTACAGCGCTAAACCATGGCAGCGTTCAGCAGCATCAGGGGACGGGCTGTTTGAAAACGCTTCTGCAAAGATACTGTGAAAGACTGTAGAAGGCTAAATTAGACCGTCAGCGAGCCGACTCCTGGCAGGAAGTCTGCTCGCGAAGAGCCGTGGCCTCACTTATTGTAGATGCATTCTTTCCTGGGAAAGCTTTGAGAAAAAAGTCTTTGAATTTTTCAGTGCATCCCCTAAAAGAGTGCTTAATGGGCTCTCGGCTGGTAACAACGCACCCATAAACAGACACGCAGCTTGACTCACGCACACACATATAGCTTCTTGTAGCTTTTTACATGAAAACGTCTCTGCGGACAGCTCTTCTTCTGGGTTTAAAGCTCTTAAATCAAGCAGGGCACCGATGTTTTCTAACACAGGACGACTTTGGTCTCCTTTTGTCTTTTTGTGCATCACCTACATGTAACTGTGTGTTTGCTTTTCTGAACATTGTAAAGCCTTTTGATCTTTCCATGATACCACACACATACCTGTAAGAGTCGGTTTTAGAGCGTTTGTTCTTCAGTAAGCACAAAAAGATCTGGACTGTCATAAACATCTTGGCTGCTGGGTAATCATCATGTTCAAATGATGTACAAATGATTTCCATATATAAAAACATGTGAAGAGCGAATGTGCCCTGATGTTCACTACATGACCAAATCATATCGGAAGCCTCCGTTGACCTTGCTGAATCCTCAGAATTATAACAGTCTCAGAACGGCATATAATTGGTGCATAAATGTCACTAGATCAATGTTCCATAGCTTTAGCAATACACTTTGTGTCCTTTATAACCTTAAAGCCCTTCACAGGCCCTAGCCAATGGATGTAGTTTCTGTGGACCTCGTAAACCCTCTGCAGTGCTTCTCATGACACGCTTCACACCGCTAGTGCAGTGCTGCACCGGGTGCGCTGCCGAGCACGTTTACTACATTAGAAAAGCCACAAATACAGAGCTAGTAATGTGATGCAAAGTTCAGATGTTTACAGAGTGCTTTGTCTCAGGGTCGGAAGAGCAGAGTCCAGACAGAGTCCTTTCTAAAAGCTATCTGCAATCACTCTTCTGCTTTTGATCCATGTAAGGTTTCTCATTTCTGATTAGCTTTTGTTTCCTTGGCAATGTTCTGCCTCTTTTTTATTTTTGGCAAGTATGATACTGATTTGAGACACTTATTATGTGATATTAAATCAGATACAGGTCTGATTTTTGCGGCGTGAACTCAGTCACTTTGCTTTTGCTTTTCATTATTAAAAAACAAAAACAAAACATTTAATAAATCTTAAAGCACATGCGTGATTGAACACTTTCTTTCTGGACAGACAGTTTTAGATGTTGTGGGAGGACAATAAGATTTGGTATAATAATGAGAAAATTGAAATTAAGGGAATAATAATAATTGTTATAAATACATTGTAATATTAATCCCTCATAACGTTGAAAATATTTTATTAAAACTAATAGCACTTACACTTGCAGGACCTGTTTTGTCCCATGTCTCAAGAATGACTGACATGTATGCCACTCCAAAGATGGTTACTGGTGAATATGACAGACAGCTGCTATAAAATCCAAACTTGTTGTGTAGACATATAAATATGGCTTCCTCATCAGAATCCTTGTTCACCTGATTGGCTGCGTATGAGTTTGCGGAATGTGTAAACACTATCTGTGTTGTTATTCTCTGGAGCGTACAGGTCAGCTCAGGATATCTGATATTGGTCATATTTCAGCAGTCATACATTGACCCCATCACAGTACTCAAATCATGTGTGAGTCTGAGGTATTGGCGTGCACAGAAACAAATGTGTTTGTGTTTATTCTCTGTAAGGTTTGTCTCTCATTATTGCATTGCTTACACTGAACAGACAACCGTGCTCTACACAGTGCACTGAATATATTTATCAACATAATCTTTTGCAATACAGACATTTCTAAAGAATCCCAGGTTGTTGAAGGTCTGCTGGGCTGGAGCAGATAAACACTTACACTTACGATTCAGCTGACTCTGCCCATTTCATTAGGTTCTACAGTTTGATGTTTACTCTAAGAATCTTTAAGATTTAGACATTCTGTAGATGGTATCGTGTTTCTGTAGGAGAAAGTGTAGAAATGTGCACTTTTACTTTGAATATTTTATTTGTAACAGGAAATTAGAAGATCATTATCCAGTTGTGTGAGTGCGTGCATGTTTATGTGGTTTATGAGGACACAAATGTGTATAATGACATGGGTATAACTAGGTATTACAATATGAAGGTGATTTATGAGGACATGGAGAAAACGGCAGCACATTAAGACAACATTTTTATTAAAACAAGTGCTGCCAACCTCACAACACACGCAAATAAGAAACGCACTGCATATTGCAGGGACAATAACAGAAATGTTTCAAAGGGACCCAAAATAGTGACGGATCAGCTGCAATATGGGCCTGATGCACAAGATGGCGCCGGTGAGCAAGAAACTTGGAAACTTTTTTTTAAATGAAACGGCGAACTTGGTATATCAAAGACAAGAGAAAACATCCTCCCTGCATTATTGTGTACCTCTGTGTGAAAATTCATCAAGATACAACACGGAGAACGCCTTTCTTCTTTTGATTATGCATTCAATCCTCTACATTTACAAAAGCTGATTTGGTTCTGACTGCTGTTTATACGATTGTTCCTGTCAAACTGAATCTCTGCGAATGCAAAGCTTAGCTGGTCCGTCACTTTTTTGGTTCCTCTTGAAACATTTTCGTTGTGGTCCGCGCAATATGCTGTGCATTTCTAAGTTTACATGTGTTGTCAACTTGATTACAATGTTTTCTTAATGTGCTGGTGTTTTTTCTATTTGCGTTTGTTTTCTTAAATTGCAGTGCGTTGAGCTCCCTCATCAGGATCTGTAAGTACAGAGAGGTCAAGCGCCAATGTAGGGTGGTCCTGACAGAAAGGACAGACGGGAGGTCAGTCAGGCAGGGGTCAGGGTCAGAAATCAGTGAAAGTGTGTGAGGACGTGAGCAGAGCGTGGTCAAGGACAGACAGCAGTACTATCAGAAGGTGATCACAGCTGATCAACAGTAGACACACAGGTGAGATGTCCTGACAGGTGCACTTCTGGACACTACAGAAATAATCACACTTTGCATTGTAGTAATCTTGTGCAGATATCTAATGGGTCTGACTGTATTTGTTCAAGTCGGAAAAAAGCTATTAATTGACATTATTACACAGCTTCGTGGAATACTGGATTCTGATTGGTCAGTCGCCAATTTCCTCGGTGTGTTATTCTCAGATAACAGCCAGTAAAACTAATAACACCGGCTCATCCGGGTACTACGCGCCATCTCGAGCGGTAGTAATTACATCATCCATTTTACCATCCCGTGGCTTAACAATTCTTGACCAGGAGTTTAAATGGAGGACTTCAACATTAAATTCAGGATGTACGGGAAAAGCCAAAGCAGCGGATTTCAGCGGTGGATAGAACATGACTCAACTGAGTCCCCGGTTAAAACAATTATTTATTATTGTATTGTATTACTTACGTGATGTTTTGAAATCAGCAGTTTTTTTTTGGCTGTTTCTTGTGCAAAATAAAAAAAAGAGTGAAAAAAAGAAAAGTGTTGATAACAGAAAGGCCAGGACTTATTCTTCTGTTTTCTGGTTTCTTGTAGCTGCACAGAACTGGAAGATGAAGCTCGCTGGATTCATGCTTCTCCTCATCAATTCAGCGGCCTCCATCAATCTCAAATACATCTCCAAGAGGAACTCAGGTATGACCGTCGTGTCTCTGCACTTCCAGCCTGCTTTCAGAGCCAGTTTGGTGTATATTTGGAGGTCAAGCCTCTCCTGCTGGGGATGATGGGAAGGGTTCATCGCTGCATTCAGTTTGAACTGTTTACAGAACAGTAATGGAGTGGTTTTTGATGAAGAGAAGAACCCGGGCTCTCCACACGATCACATAACTGTTTTTCTCCCGCTGCATTGTGTGTGTGTTTGTGTGTGGGTGCTGTGTGCGTTCAGCAATTATGTTATCAGCACCAAACGGGCATTTATGTGGGCGGCTAAAACACAGAGGCAATCTAGACTGTCAGTTTCTCACGCAGCCACAGATTTCAGAGTTTGGCATGTACGCTTTACTGTGCCACCAAATACACAGAAATGTTTCCTGCGTTTCAACATGCGTGATTAACACGTGAGGCACCAGTTACAGCAGTGTGTGTGTGTGTGTGTGTGTGTGAGATGCTGCAGTGCTGACCGTCAGTAGTAGAGCTGTATTGCTAGCATCACTCCAGCAGCAGGATTGTGTGTTTAAGGATGAATGCAGGAGCTCTGATTATGATTATGAGTCCGAGGTATAGTATTATATAAGCATGGGTTGCATCAAAGGAAATCTAATGAATGTGAATCCCACGTAGGGCTTTAATCACGGTAAGGGAGTAAGTGCAATGTTCATCACTGAATTCCCAGCAGTCCCCACTCTGTTTCTATTACGTTAATTGACACAGTATTTATCTATTTTCATTTTATATTTTTGCATCAAACAGCGCCTTTAACAAACTGTATGTGTCGTCACATGACATTTTGTGAAGATCGCTGGATATATTTTCTTAGTAGATGTCTTGAATTAGGCTCTCTCACGTTATGTTTGTTGTAGTTCCTTTCACTTATATCTGCTGCAGCCACGGATAAAGTTTAACCAAAGCTTCCTTCAGCACTGACTGAAACGATTTTAGAGAATCTGTCAGATTGATTGGTTCATGTCAGATGCTAATGTTTCTCTGTTACACTGAAAGCTTTGGTGGAAATCAGTTTGTCTCAGAGAAGTTCTTGCACAAAACTGCAGCTTTTACAACTACACAGAGAGCCTGATTTACTGAACAAGTGCTGCAAAGTACAGAACACAGATGCAAATCATTTCCCTCATTGACCAATCCTAAGAGCAGCGCACACGAGCCGATGGTGATCAGATACAAACACAGATGCAGCATGGGCTCAGACAGGCTTTTTTGAGTGTTAGATAATGATGCAAATACCAGTAAACTCTTCACAGCAAACCCTGCTAAATCATGCTGTGTGATTGATTTAACTCATCTCCTCCCATAACTGTTGTGTCTGATGGGAAACTCCTACAAATGCACATATAATAAGATTGAAATAACATATCCATGCCTTTTGATTGCTAACTTTTTAATGGGCATCTTTAGTAAATCCTGACAGTATGTACCATTCAGTGATTAGATTATATCCAGTATATTAACAACTTCATACACACTGTATTTAAGACAAAAGGTATAAGTGATCCTCGACCAAAACCAGTTGTAAGGGATGCTTTCCATTGATTTCTGGTTTGTTAGGAGAGGACAGCATTTGTTGGAAATATGATCTGTATTCTTCCGATTTCCATTTTTCCGCGCTTAGACTTCTGGCACTATTTTTCCGCCAAAATACGGCCAAATGCATTGCAAGCCTGTAAACAGCGTTTAGCAAGTGAAGCGAGCCGTGTCAAGAACCGCAAAACGGATTAATAGCGTAAAACTAATCTGTGTGCGTAAAAATAAACTGTAGCAAATGTAAAAAAGACTTGATGTGTACGTACGATAAAAAGTTCTGAAATCACTCGAGATGTACAGTTCCGTCTTTCTTATCCTTGCTCTTACACTTCTGTCACAATTCTCTCGCTCACTTCAGTTTTTCAAGCGCGAGGGGGAAGGCGGGATTACCTTCATCTCCTAGCCAATCACATGAGGTTTCCAGACTGTCGACGTACCCTTGTCTGATTGTTTCATTTAACGTGCTGGGCGCCAAAAGACATTTGTATCTTTATTTGGTTGCCGCAATGGTACTCTGAGTGCAGGCACACACACTATATATATGAATATATGTAAATATATTCTAATCGATTAAATCGATTAGTTGTTTCAGCTCTACAGAAGATTCTCATATCTGCTCACAGACAACCGTGCATTGCTATTGTCATGACAGAAGAAAACAGCATGTGTGTCTCCACATGGAGAAAAACATGAGCCCTATATAGCCTACTACAGTTGTGTTCAAAATAATAGCAGTGTTTCTTACAACGTGAGTAAAGCTCAGAATTCTTATATTTTTATTTCCATTTATTGGGAACACAGCACATTATATTATATTTTAAGAAAAACTATCAGTATTTTAATCACTTTACAGAAAATGATGGAAACAATGATATTGGGCTGTTAAAAAAAATAGCAGTGTCTGCCTTTTTCAATACAAACTTTTACTTTATAAGCGTTTAGATTTAGCTTTCCTGTGAATCACTGAACTAATATTTAGTTGAATAACCACTGTTTTTAGGAACTGCTTCACATCTGTGCTGCATGGAGTCAACTTCTGGCACATATTATATAATTTTGTTGGTCTGGAACCAAGATGCTGCTCGCTTACTGGTGTGTTTGGGGTCATTGTCTTGTTGAAACACCCATTTCAAGGGCATTTCCTCTTCAGCATAAGGCAGCATGACCTCTTCAAGTATTTTGTTATAAGCAAATTGATCCATGATCCCTGGTATGTGATAAATAGGCCCGACACCATAGTAAGAGAAACAGCCCGATATCCTGATGCTTGCACCACCTGCTTCACGGTCTTCAGAGTGTACTGTGACTTTAATTCAGTGTTTAGGGGTTGACTGCCAAACTGTCTGCGGCCCCCAAACACTGAACACGCTCTGAAGACCGTGAAAACAGATATAAAAAGACATTTAGCCATGTCTCTTTTTTTCTTTCCAAAACCTTGTTTTTCACTGCATAAGTAAAAGTCTGTATTGAAAAAGGCTGACACTGCTGTTTTTTTTACAGCCCAGTATCATTGTTTCCATCATTTTCTGTAAAATTCATGTTTTGAAGTAAAATATAATGTGCAGTGTTCCCAATAAATGGAAATAAAAATATTATAAGAATTTTGAGCTTTACTCAGGTTTTAAAAAACGCTGCTATTATTTTGAACACATCTGTAAATGTGGTAGCTGTACCAAGGTCTGTACTGCAAGTCTCTTTTAAATATGACATAATTTCACCTGTTTATGTCAAGGCAAAGTTCAGAACTGAAATGTCAAGTAGTGTTAGTCTCACCCTAGAAACAAGAGGCTAGCTGCACAGTATTATTATATGATTCTTTGATATGTATCTGCAATCAAAGTTAGCTTTTGAGTGGACTAATTAGATGATTTATGAATTGATTCAAAGTATTTCTAAAGATACTGTTCTATCTGGAAAACAGATTTCTCTCTTTCACATGTCTCTTTTTTTCTTTCCAAAACCATGTTTTTCACCTCATAAGTAGAAATAAAGTGTGCGTGTATTTAGTTTATTTATTTACCTGGCACTTGTGTTCTAAACTAGTTTTTAGAAATATATTTTCTTTATCATGGACACGTCTTAGTCTTGTGTTTAGATAATATGATAGATATGATAACATTGGTGGGCATAATAGTTTGACCTGCAGTGTTTTAGAACATGTGAATTCTGTAACGCTTTCTTTAGAACGTTTGGTCCTGGCCTTACCTTCAATGCTGAAGCTTTTTATCCCCACACCCTCCCCAGAAAATGTCAAGGTATTTTTCTACATTATTATTGAATAATATTTAGCTTTGCTTCGGGACATTCAGCAGTCAAGCGGTGGTCTTTGATCCTCAGAGTGGGAATGAGGTATAGCAGCACAGTGCAGACGAGAACACATCTGGATGTTAGAGATTTAATAAAAGCTTTCTGTTCTCTGTTCCCAGTCCAGCCCGGATTAATGTAGCCCTGGAACACTGCAATGATACTGTAAAACTGTGTGAACTAGTTACATATTTACTAGTTATATATTTAGTCACAAAGTATCATATCTTCCTGTCTCGAACGCGCGCTGGTGTTGTCGCGGCCGCGCTTTGTAATGACGGGTCAGAGACAGTCGGATCCATTCGCAGGGTTTTAATCTTTAAACAACCAGGCAGAGTCGGTACACAACAGAGACAAGGGTTATCAGAGACAATCCAACACAGAGTAAATGTCTAGGCAGAGTTCGGGGCTGTCAGCGAGAACCGTAGTCGAGGGAACAGATCAGGGTCATACACGGAGTATCCAACAAACACAAGGGAAAACCCTCAGAATTGTTGCATCATCAAACAAGACTTCGTGATGAACTGTTCTCTGATGTGAGTATTTATAGAGGCGATAATACGGAACACATGGAGCTGATTTCAGTTCCGGGTACGTGGGGCAAAGCGGTCCGGGTGGAACTAACAAACGGGAGAAGGTTCCCGCTGGTGCCGTTCAGATCGAGCCACAGAGGTGCGGCTTGTAATACAGAGAGGCTCAGAGACGGGAGTTGAGAGCATTTAATAACAAAAATGCAGATACATGGAGGGCTGACAAAGGTGCGCAACCAACACAGAGAAACACATAAACACGCATGTAACTTTAACGACAGACAACTGGGTGTTGAACAAGACACGGTTTAAGTACAAGACACAATCAAAGGAGACTGATGGTGGGGAACACCTGGACACATACGGCTGACAGAGAGTGAACATTTGTTACGTGTCTGATGTTATTAATGGATGATTCTGTAACATTTATGTGAGACAGTGTTGCCGGATGTAGTGCGAAG
>JAUMHP010000065.1:159281-187199 GCA_032361065.1 Enteromius trimaculatus
TTTTATTAACGATTTATGAAGTAATACTTTATTTTACAATTTAACTATGATGTTTATTTATTTATTTTTGCTACAAAGTAACATCGGGGTTTTAAACTACACTTAGACATTTTGGGAGCAGCATTGCAAAAAGTGCAAACTTCATCTAAAATGAATGAGCTCATACAATATTCACTGAAACTACTGAGGTTGCGGATCAACATTTTCAGGAAGGTTAAGCACCTCCTTTTCATTGTCCATTTGCTGAAAATATAAATAAATAAAAATAAAAGATGTTTTTTTTTTTTTTATCTTATTTGTACCCAGTTCATGCTACGTGTATATATACACATTTCCATCATCTAGTACATGAATGCTACAGATAATATAAAGCCGCTGTGCTCAGAGGCAGATGTATTCATCAGGACGCTGGACACTCATGAGAGCACGGGTCTTCACTGGCTCAGGATGTTGGCGAGCATCAGAAGTGATTCTGCAGGCGGCCCTCGGGCTCTGCTCTTACTCGCCCCCAAAATCTGCACGCTTTTTATATTCAACAACTCAGCACTGATGTTGGGGGGAAACGATTAGATGGTTTCATGGTCCGCTGCGCTGTGAACATCTGTACCATCTTCTTTATAATATCCGTCCGATCAACCTCTTCAGGGGTTTTCTTAACGTTTATAGCCGCTGAGGAGCCAGGGGGCATTGTGGGTCTCAAACGGAGCTCAGATTCGTGCATTCCCTTATAGTTCTCTGAATTACAGTGATGATGATTACAGTCAGTCATCAGCTAGAAGCAAGCAGCGGGAAGGTTTCAGGAACGCTTGTCAGTGGAGAGTATCTGGAAGGTTTGGTGAGTTAATATTCATCTGCTCTCGTCGAAAGCCCCTCTTAGATAGCGCACCGCATTTAGCCCGCACCGCTGTCTTCTTCCTTAGAAAGTGTTTAACCAAGAGGAAATAATATGTCTTCCAGCTGAACAAGCTGCAGGATAATTTAGGTTTTGTTTTCTTCCCTCTCCTGTGTTGTAGTGCTGTTTTGAGCGCGGGAGGAGGCGAGAGAGATGATAGGCCAGACAAAGAGCTTCTCTCTGGCACTGAACCCAACATGCCAGAAGATGCTCTCTCCCAGAGGCTCGCTGCTTTCCTCCTGACTCCTGAAGCCCCTCAGCAATTTTCTGGCTGCCTTAATAAATAGTAGTAATATGATTTTTGTGAAAGCAGCAGCCTGGCTCATGGCGGGTGGGGAGCGTTTCTGAACAACAGAGCTGGGAAACTAGGGCAGAGCTGAAGAATTGGCTATTATTTGGAGAGTGTGGTGCGCGGCCGCTGCCAAACGCCTCGAGAGACGCTCAGCAGCACAGGCGTGATTGCTAATGAATCCTTCAGGTAGAGCGGACGGTGTCTGCCAGGCCGTTAATAGAGGAGCTCGTCCTGAATCTTGCTCGACTGAGACCGAGAGAAGAGGTCAGATCTGCCCAGGCTTCTCGGAGCTCAGACATGCTTACACTTCCTTCAGCTAAATATAGCCCTTCACACAACACAGTGAGAGGCGTTCACACACACCGCTCGAGAAACACGAGACACGGCAGCAGGTGGAGTGAGGAGAAACACAGAAGAACTGGAGGCATACGCTGAGAAAGATGCCGGACGTCTGGTGTGTTTGTTTAGAGGAAGCATGGGTCTGTCGCACAGCGGATTGTTTGTGTGAACGACCACTAAAGATTTAATAAATATGGGATATGTATAGAATTAATATACAGCAAAGGTGTTAGACACTAGCTTTACTGACAGCATGTGTTAGCTAGAGACGCTCATTTGGACTCACACACTGTGAAACATACATTACTGTGAATGCAAGATCCTCACGCTGCTGATGATTCTCTGCTTAATTGTTTGTCTGTGTGAAGAAATGATTCAATTACACTAGTCTGAAGTTATACTGGATGTCTGTGATGATTATTGCCTTGTCTCATAGACTTCCTTTATACAGTAAGTGCATTACTGTAACAAGATTTGAGACATGAGTTAAAACATGAAAACTAGCTGAAATAAAATACATTTTTATATATGGTCTTTTATTTAAGTGAAGGTTTATTTATTCCATTTATTTTAACTTGACTAAAATAACATGGTATAAATAATAATAAATAATGACATAAATGGTATAGACAATAAATAAATAAAACAGTTACAAAAAATAAGTGATTGTTGCTGTTTGCTGCTGATTTGTGTGTTCAGTGTGTGTGTGTGTGTTGTGCGCAGGTCTGGTGTGTGATCAGTGTGTGTGTTGTGTGTGTGTGTGTTGTGCGCAGGTCTGGTGTGAGATCAGTGTGTGTGTTGTGTGTGTGTGTGTGTGTTGTGCGCAGGTCTGGTGTGTGGAGATGGACTCCTGCCAGACGTCAGCCACAGTGGACGTCATTAACAGCCAGAGAAGATTAAATGCTCGTTTTGAAATACAGATGTTATGGATAATTACCTTTGGGTATAATTGGAGCTAATGTGAGAGACACCCGGAGCTGCTCGCTCTGCCTCACATCACATCTCTTATGTGTCTTATTTGTTTGACTGAGCATCATGAGCACGCTTATGTTCACCAAATAGACCCAGTCTGCTCTGATTCATTAACAACACAAGAACCGAATCAAGATGTTAAGAGTAACTTCAGAGCAAGAGTCGTGTCTTCGTTGACATTAAGTTTCAGTGATTGTTGTAATAAATCACACATACTAATATTAAAACGGGTTTTATTTATTTTACACTGAAAATACTGACGTGATGACAGCATCTAAACCATAAATATCGTTCATATGAACAGCTTAACATATTCATCAAACTATCTCAAGAGAATCTGCTGATTGTGATGATGCCAAATCTGTCATTAACCTGATCACAAATCACATTATAACCGGCAGTTATGTGTTGAATTGTACTGATATAATGTCACTCCTTCAATAAAGATGTTGGAGAGATGAGTCACTCATATGTGTGTGTGTGTGTGTTTCTAATCAGATGCATTGATCACAGCGTCAGTGTGATATATACTGTATAATATTATGCAGTAGTACGATCTCGATCAGTGAATACATGTATGCTGAGTTATCAGTGCAGTGACTGACATAACACACTCGACACTGCCTGTAAGAAAAACATCAGAACATGGTGAATTCATGGAGCTGAGAGTACTTTAGTCTTGTTGGTTGTAATGTGCATAAGTTAGTGATGATTGAAATGAAACTTTTTTTGTGGAAATCTTTCAGCTCACTTGTGAAACAAAGTGGGACAGAATAAATAAAATAGCCACGATTCCTAACAAAAGAGCCGAACACAGTTCAGCCGCAGCTTTTGCAGCGTGTTTCCAGTCGACTGAAATATACAGATGTGCATGCTCTCTTTCATTTAGCATCTAAAAGGATTACAGCTATCATTTAATTAGAGTTAAATGCCTCTGGAAGCCTCTTGTGAAGTGTTGGTTGTGAGGCCCATGGAGCACATGTGAGGGAACGTGTGCTTCTCCGAAGACATGCCTCTAATGAAGCTTCTTTAATTACATTTTAATGTACCTGAGCACAGCAGCTGCGCCTCTCCTCACTCACCACACTACTGTCAGTGCATCACACACACACACTTGTGTCATGGACCAAATATCCCCTAAAACCTGAATTCTTGGACATTGTGGGAAGTGGCCTGTGGTTGCCACAAGGGGAAAATTATATTAAAAAAAAAAAAAAAATGAATAAAAAGAGTAAATGGTGTTTATCTGAAAGTGTAAGAATGCAAAGGTCTTCTGCAGGGTTGAGAGATAGGAAATATGGTTTGATCAATATAAAAATAATAGAAATCTTTGGAAAGTCCTCACAAATCACATTAACACTCACACACACTCTTGCTGTGTTTCCGTGTTTTACGGGGACTCTCCACAGGGTGTTATGCTAAGTATTCAGTTTTAATTGGAGATATTAACACAGGGAAAAAAACGAATAATAATGCATTAATGAAGTAATTCCATCTGAGCCATTTTAGCAAAAGTAAATAGTCCAGTAAACCTCAAGGTACTAGGTGAAAAATAATCCAGAAAGTGGATCCAGAGAGTGTTAAGAGCTGCGAAGCTTTGCTGTAATTATAGTATGTGGCTCGCGGATACACGCTCGCTCAGTTTCACCACACTTCTGTTTCCTGATCGGGTTAGGGAACGCTATGCTCACATGCTGTTACAGGTCTCTGACCGCAGCCGTAGTTCTTCTGCAGTAATGTACAAGCTATCTTCTCACTCCTCGACTCAACAGCTTCTTACAGTTGAGCCATCATGGCGCTGGTTTAGTTTACTTTATTTTGTTGATTTATGGGGACAGTTGTCGCTGCAGACATGACTGTGATTTTTCTTTACACTGGTATTAACTTGTTTCACATGTAGAGATGTTACCCAGTCGAAGCAGTGTTGGTTTTGTTGTTTCAACTTTATTTTTCCATCCTGTCTTCTGTGTCTCTCTAGATGAGGATCACTGCTCTACAACAAATCAAAAGGCAAACATAGCTTTACATGTTTGGCTCCCGGTTGTCTGCTTTCCTCTTCTGCGAAGCATCTCAGCTATAAATACTAATTGGTCACTGTGGGTAAACACACGGTTGTCTGCCGATGCAGATTGCATTTACTGAGTGACTAAATGTCATCCTGGGGCTTTCTGAGTCTAAAGAGTACACCTTCACCATCCGTATCATGTGATCGCTCAGTCGGCGTTTCAGCCACTCAGAGACCTCAATGTAGCGTCTTGTAAACAATATGCACAAAAATACACTTTGTGACATTAAACTCATTAGTCAGACAGAATAATGGGCAGTTTGCTAAATATATACAACATACCATATCGATTATACATTTTACTGTCCTTCAATGTTTAATTTACTTGATTGAGTTCATCATGTTTTTGATGACGGCCACAAACACAAAAACAAAACAAAAATTGAAGTAGAAATATTATTATGCAATTGTAACTTGATTATTTAACTTAATTAACTTTATTATTAAAAACTTAATTAAGTGTAACCTTCTCTTATATTTTTTTTACAGCATTAGAGATTGTTTTTCCGGGAGAAAATGCACCTGACATATACTGCACAAATAATCAATGATGAGTCAAATTAAATCGCAAGCTCGTGAGCTCGTGAGAAACGAATTGAATCATGAAATTTGTGTCAAAACCCAGCCCTTCCACATACCCTATACGCTGTAAGAATGGTTTGTTGACACAACCTGACCTAGCCAAGTGATTTGAATCAGACAGGTTGAAGTAATAAGTTAGTGATGTTGAAATAGCACCTTACTGTAGTGTTTCATGGCACTTTTCAATTGAAATGTCCACTGATAATTAGCGTGTTGGGTTTTCTCTGAGAAATTTCTTACACTGTTTACTGCACATATATCACAACACTTCTGGAGCTGAATGGCTTAACCACACTGTGAGAAAAAGCAAGCATATTCTGCTCACATTTCCTGAAGCAGCCTCCTGTGAGGGTTTTTGTGAAGTGTCCCTGAGCGACCCTCCACCGGGTGACACGCCGAACATGTTTGCTCTGTCAGAAAAGTATTATATGGAAGCCTTTTGTTTAGATTTTGTGCTGCATCAACAGAATTACATCATAGGATCAGAGCTGGAATAACAAAGGTTTTACAGGATATTTTCCACGTGGAGCTGGACCTGTTTTTTCTGCTCTGCTGCAGATGTTTGAATTCAGGTGCTTGTCAGGTAGTTTTTCTCGATGGAGCAGGAAAGCACTTCAGTAAGACTGTTTACTCTGTCCAAACCACCGGAGAGCTGAAAGTGTGAAAGTGAATCTGTGATGTGTGCCTGTTTGTGAAGGGCATAAAAGCTTTTATTAAACTGGAGCTGTGGTCATGACTTTACTAAGAGAGGCTCTCTAAGTGCTTCTCGACGCTGAAAAAACATCTGCTCATAATAAATGCCATTGTCATGCCACGGTCTAACATCAGCAGATACGCTCTTCTCGACTGATTGCTGAGCAGCTTGCTGGTCAAAACCCTGAATTTGTCCTTTCGCTGAACGCTTTGACTTTTTGTACAAAATCAAGGTGACTCTTGTCAAGAGGGTAAATGAAGTCGACCCTTCAGGTCAAGGTCTAGCACAGTAGAAATGAAACAATAGGCCTTTAATATCAGCCCTTGATGAAAATTGAACTCGGGCTGCATCTTGACGACGGCACCTCTAGCTCGGAGGCTGTTTTCACAGAGATTAAACACAGAACAGCGTTGCTGCAGATATCCTGGACGCACTTTATTTTACTGTCCTGTTGCATGGGTTCAGCGGGTTTCAAAGGGAAGGAAAATGAGTGAAAACAGAGAAATCACGTGTGTAGTACGTGTTCTGTGTATGTGTGCAGGTGTGTAGTGTGTCTCTACAAAGTAACACCGCATGAAAAACTGTCACATTTGAGCAAGCTCAAAGACAAAGATGAGTCAAAGCTTCCTGAAACAAGGGTCATTTTACTGAGAATAATTAAACATGCATAACCAAACACAAACAACGAGAGAACCGGAGGATCACAAGTACTGCAGCAAATTAATGGTACACAGCTGAAGTCACTAATCAAAATGACACAAATCATATGTGTAACGATCCCAGCC
This sequence comes from Enteromius trimaculatus, assembly GCA_032361065.1. NCBI lineage: Eukaryota > Metazoa > Chordata > Actinopteri > Cypriniformes > Cyprinidae > Enteromius > Enteromius trimaculatus. The sequence goes on from JAUMHP010000065.1 coordinate 165,903, forward strand.
GGAAGTACCGTCAAGCCCCACCAGAGGGCACTCCTACCTTTCAGTTTTACCCAGACTCAATCTCCCATAACGCACCACTCCCCCACAGCTGTTGCTCATTATCTCCACCCACACTCTCTCATTAGTGTTTCCTTCTTTGTTTTCTGGTTTCCCGTGTTTTGACTTGGACTGTTTATCTTTGTGTGATTGTTTGCTGCCTGGTTCCGACCCTCTGCTTTATTTACTGATTACGTCTCTGGATTACCCTCATTGTTCTGTCTGCTGGTGTTGTGACCCTGTCTGCCTGACCTCGAGTAAAGATGTTGCAAACGGATCCGCACGCCTCCGTCTCATCCATTGTTTCCTTGTTGCCTGTGTTTGTTTATTTATGTATGTTTCTTGGTTAATTAAAACATGAACATTACACGCCTATATAATATATTTTAAGTAGCAGTGAAATATCTTCAGGAGCGCTGCTTCCCTCAGGACCGGACATAATGTAGCTTGGATCAAAAGTTGCATTTTGTTTAACACAGCCTGGCAAAGACACATTTAACAGCTACTTGACAGCAGTTATTTAACAGAAATCATCAAGCTGTAGATTTATTACAAAACAGTAGCTAATTGGTGTAATAAGACAGTAAACAGTAAAGGAGTGCTGGATTTTAGCAGCGGTTAGGTTTGAGAAGCATGTAATTTCTGTAGCTTCATGGCACCGGTGTTGTCTCCTCTTCTGCTCATTAGTGCTGTTTATAATGGCAGTGCTGTCGACGTCTTTGAGATGTTTGACCTCCTCTATAGCACTGGAAGGGCCAATGTACAGCCAAACGCTTGTTAGCAGAAAAATAGGGTGTGCATTATCCCATTATTACCAGCTACATGCCACATAAGTACTGAACTGGACACAAAATGTGAGTATTTTTTGAATATTGTGTGAAGTGTTTTAATAGCTCAAGTGTAACAAACTGAAATATTCAGCAAAGATAAGCCATACCTAACTAGCAGCAGGTGAAACAATAAAGATATATATGTAAATCAATCACCTTTGTTTATAGCACTTTCAGCAATACCGTACAGTACCAGATTGGAGAATAGAGTGTCAGTAATGAATAATGGCAAGATTAAACACTCAATTTTCAGTTCAAAGTCTTCCATTACTGAATGGAGATACATCGTTGTCTAGATCAGCTTATTTCACATGGAATCTCTGTAATCAAGTCAATGATAATCGCTAGACATTAAATGTCCCCAACTAAGCAAGCCAGAGGCAACAGCGGCAAGGAACCAAAACTGCATTTGTGAAAAAAATTTGGAGGAAAAAAAAAACAACAGCACTTCATTTCCAGTTCAGTTTCAAACACAGCCATGTCAGATTTTGTAAAGGACTTAATGTGTGTGTGCGTGTGATTCCCATGATGTCTCTGGAGCTCATCTAGGTGTTCTGGTCTCCAATGAAGATCATCTCTTTGTGCTGATCCACCATCTGATCTGGATACGGGCTGAGGAACAGAATAAGAGAGAGACAGACTAATATCAGTGTGTTATGTGTAAGCCAGAGTAAAGAGATGTGTGTTTAATCTAGATTTAAACTGATGAGTGTGCCCGCCTCCCGAACAGTGTTAGGTAGATTGTTCCAGAGTTCGGGTGCTAAAATTGTTTTATAATCTGTAGATTATAATTTATAATTTATGTCAAAGGTAAAATCCATTTGGATTGGACTGGATCTTGCTTACACCCCTGTGAAGTCCACTTTGCAGTGCACTTACAATTGATTGAAACACACCTACTGTACAGTCCAGATTGTGTCCTTGTCTTCACATTAAAAATAAATAAATAAATAAAATAAAAATACAACACAACAAAAACTAATTGCAAGTCCCAGCAATGTACCTCAAGCTATTTTCACCCAATACAAATTCACAGAGGTCACGTTGTGGTATTTTGCCTGTAGTTGTTGTTAATTGCTTCTAAGTAGGTGTGAAATAGACCTGCCATTTGCTGAAGAAACTTCAGTCTAATGTCCTCTATATGACTCTTTCATCAGAACCAGCACAGTCTTTACCACACCCTCCTTAAACCGCTTTCTTCTCATATTATTCTGTATAATAATTATTTAAAATAGAAATCCGTCTAGCAACAGCTGCCGGGGCCTTGCATTCATCAGCCTTCCTCCAGAGTCTCATTGCACCAGCAGAAGGAAAGCGGTTAGAGATGTGCAATTAAAATGATGAAGCACTGCTTTCTGGGGCCTCTAAACATGTTTCCCCTCGTCTTCCAGATTCATGCCGGCCATACAGCAAACGTCACAATGTAAATCTTAAGCACTTTGTCTCAGCTCTGACCTGCCCAGAGGCGGACAGCACCAGGAAGATTGTGAAGCTTCTGAATGTTCCTGTGGAGCATGTGAAAATTAATATGAAAATGTTCCCTGTATGAAAGATTTCCCTTCAGCTCAGACAGCTGACTGACAAACTCACATAGAAAAAACAAAAACTATAACAGGCTAAATTAGACAACTGAAATCTTCAGTTCAATAACTACACTAATGAGAAGCGATGCTATTCGCTGTAACTGTTATGTTCTGGTCAGTTTAAAACTTTCTTGTTTCATGTTTAGCATTCTGTTTTTCTTGCCTTCTTATACTTGTCCCTGTTCACAAATGACAGTTCAACAAAAACAACTTCTAAAGCTCCTGTTATGCTTTATTATCATCTTTTTATTAGCTTATTTTTGTACAATTAGCACCGGTTTTGAGTTTCTTTTTATTTTGTCAACATTGATCGTTTCTAGCAACACAAGAACTCATTATTTTGAAAGGGATAGCTCAACATAAACTGAACATTTTGTCATTAATTACATGTTGGAGCTTTGTTTGTTTGTTTGGTAACATAGAGGGTAAATTAGGGTATTTTTGATGAAATCTGAGAGCTCTCTGACACTCTATAGACAGCAACACAACTGAAATGATCCAGGTCCAGAAACCCAGGCTCAGCTTCAGTTTTGCAAAGCTACAAGATTACGTTTTCAGTGCAGTGGAAAAAAAGAGAACAATGTATTCAGCTATTCTTCTCCCCTGAGTTACGCATACGCAATCTGAGCCACATGGACCCCAGTCCTGCAGACCCTGTTACTCTGTTATTTGCAATTATTAGACCTGCTCACTACCATATCAGCATTAAAGGAATAGTTCATCCAAAAATGAAAATTAGCCTATGTTTTACTCACATTCGAAGCATTCTAGGTGTATGTGACGTTCTTCTTTCAGACGAATCCAATCAGAGTTATATTAAAAACTGTTCTGGCCCCATAAGCCTTTTTATGGAGAGTTTGCTGTTTACACTTCAGAAGATGAGTTAAATAAAGCACACACATCTGTAATAAAACCTGCCTCACATGTTAATAAAGTCCTCCTGTAGTGAATCCATATTTCTAATGTAATAAACACTGCTCTCTTACTTCTGCTGACTGAAGTACCCAGAAGACGTTCAGGCAGATGTTAAACGTCTCTGGCAGATGTAAAACAGAGAATTACAGTCACAGAAGTCCAAGTCTGATTTCATGGGGTCTTTAGATTCTGAACAGCACACCACCATACTACTCCTCCTATTTCTCTGCTAGTTTAACAGCTCTCCTGACGGAGATGAAGAGGTGTGTGGTGTTGAAGGATGGTGCCGTTGTAAGTGTAATATGTAGCTGGTCAGATCACCTGGTCTTCAGACTCTAACAGACGTGATGAGGTGGACACACACACTAAAAGCTTTGAGGTCCAAGGCTATTGACTGTGACTGGATCAATCCATTAAGACTTGGTTATGTCGTTATACAGTAGTACACATAACTGTAGGTGTAGGAGGTGGAGATTTTTTTTTTGTGAATAGTTTTAATCCTAATTAAAGCACAGTGCACTAATCTTAATGCACTAATCGGCCAATCTTAAGCTTTCTTAAGTCAGTCTCCTTATTGTTGCTGCTTTATATGAAACAGCTTAAGCTTCATTCTCACGGCTGGACCTCTGGACTACCATTACTACTACTAATACTGTCATATGTTGTGAACATGATCAAAATCTCAGAGTATTATTTTGTTACGCAGCAGCAGCTCAAGCGAGATCAATACCTGCACTCGTTCTGTGTGAAAGAAAGAGTTCTTCAGATAGATCACCCCAGGTGCACAAAGTGTTGATTTTATAGATGCTTATTGTTTTATAACCCGGCAGTCATACAGTGAAATATGTCCACACTGCTGCTTATAGCAGGCTAGTTCATAAACAGAACTGGATATTATCTCTTACTGAATCTAAGTCACCTTTAATATGTGCTCCTATCGTGGGAAGTAATCTTTTAAGTTGACGGCGTGTGACCTCCCATCAGGTCTCTTCAGCCACTGATAAGGTCCTGAAAAGTCTGCGTGATTAAATCTTTTCTTCATGGATGTGTTTGTCACATCAGTCAAGTACTTGTATTAACGGGGTTGCCAGAGTGCAGTCATTTACAGTACAGCTCCCACTGATCTATCAGTCCCTCAGGAGCACAGCTGTGAAGTAAAGAAATACCTGTCATTAGTTTTGTGATTGTCTGTGTGCGTGCTGAGATGGGCCCTTCTTCAGTGGTGGAGCCAGGGTGTTTTCAATATAAAAATATGTTTGATTCTAAAGTAAAGTAAAGTAAGTTTTAGTGCCTAAAGCAACCGAATACAATTATTTTGTACTTCATTTTAATTAAGATAGTTGTGAATTATTAATACTGAGTGAATATGCCATTCTCCTTCACCTCCAGGTATTGTAATCGAGGGGCTCGCTATAAGCTCGGTTGCTCAGTCAGCACACCCCAAAAGCGTGTTCTCCATCACTCATGCGTGAGACATTGCTACATAGTTTAAAGTTTAGTCAACTTTCACAGTATGTGATATAATCAATGAAAAAGTAAACGGTGAATGTTTAACCTTGTAGTAGAAAAGTCAAATATATAATAATAATACAAATATTGAAACAGAGCTAAATGCTAAAAGCTTTCAAATAGTTTTAAATTAGATCATGAAGATGTTTCTGGACACAAGTTGCATGCTTTCTAAAGAATCATTTGAATAACATAGACAGCTGTCACAAGGGCTTCTGTGTGAGGTTGAGAGCAGATCCTCACCCCCATACGGCTGATGGAGCCAACAATGTCTTTTACAGAACACAAACAACACTGAGTCTGCCCGACTGAAGGATCTTCCCCGTCTAGTTGTTCATGTCAGTGTCTGAACTCATAAGTGAGTGAGCTCCAGCGGTTCTGAGGTCAGATGGACCGTTTCAGTGTACAACATCACAAAGGGGTGGAATAATTCACCCCACAGGTGTGTGTGTGTGTGTGTGTGTGTGTGCCTGTGCTCAAAACAGAGACAGTATTAAGTTCACGCCTCCCTCTTCTTCACACCTCGCTCGCCCACGTCACGTTGGCACGAGCGCTTGTGCTGATTCCAGAGGAAAGCATGCAGTGGTGATGCGATGAGGAATATGTCTTTGTGAAGACCCACTGTACTGTCAGGTAATAATAGTGGCCATTAGTTTATATTTAGGTGAACAGAATGTAGTGTTAGCAATCAGCGCATTAATGGTGTTAAAGCTGGAAAACAGTGCTTTGGCCTCTCTATCACCGTTAGTGATTTTAAAAAGCATGAGTTATTTTACATCACTGTTTTGGTTGTGCTCTGAACACTTGAGGTGTCCCATGGTTACTGGAGATAACTATAGTTACCCTTTCAGTCGAATCACTTCGACGTTACATATGGGAACTCGCCAGAGAGACCAGTTGCCTATGAGCCTTTTACTAAAGGCCACTGAACTGATTGTGCTCAGGTGTGAGTATAAGAGGACACGAGCACAGTGCACATGCAGACTTTCGCTTCAGAGCCGTTGCTGTTTTGAAGCATGAGACCCCCTGAGCTTTTTCTGTGAAAGTGAAGGTGCGATCGTTTGGAGGAGTTCCTGCAAGACTGGGAGGCTGTCAGCGGACCCTGCGAGCTGGTGGCCTTTTTCAAGGCTGTCCGTACCAGTTTTTTGCATATCCAGTGAGCTTAGACCTCTGAGTGCACGGAGTTGCCGCGATAGGTCTTCCCTGGGCAACCAGGAACAAAGAGCACTTTTCCTGCGGTTGGTGAAGCATTCTGTAACGGGATGTTGATCCGACCGTGCGTTTCTGGGTGTGGAAGTTTCCTCACCTTGTCAGATGGTCATGAGCGCTGTCTTACGTGCCTGGGCCGAGAGCACGCTGAGGCAGCGTTCATGGATGGTTCATGTCCTCACTGTGAGCGCATGATCATGGTTACGTTGAGGACCCGCCTCTCATTTGTGAGACAGCTCCCCTCGCATTCTTCCCGTGTGAAGAAGTTCACGTCTTCCACGTCCTCAACCTCCTGCCTCAGCACCACTGAAAGCAACTCTGTCACCCCCCCATTGGGCCACAGAGGGTTGAGAAGATTACGTGCAGATTGTGGCCTCAGAGTCGTGGCCTGTTCCATGGGTGTACCCATATGTAACGTCGAAGTGATACGACTGAAAGGGTAACGTCTAGGTTACGAACATAACCCACGTTCCCTGAAGGAGGGAACATAGACGTTACACTTGACAATCCTGATGTATTTGCTCTTTCAGACTAGACCTGCTGAGCAGCTTCAGAGCCAGTACACAGACACATAATGTGACGCAGACAGGTGGTGCTGGGGAGGTGGAGGGGTTCAGAGCAACTCTACCATAGTCTGATCAGTTCTGGAAATTTTGTTGTGTTGTGCCAACATGAAGACATCAACTTTTAATCTATAACAGGCGGCCATGTCTCGTCTGCAGTGCCCCGTCAAAACATTTATTCAGCTGAAAGCTTATTGTCTGTTCAATCATGAGCTGTCATTACCGTTAGATACTGCAGCCTACAGTCTGCTATCTAGCTAAGCATTCACGTTACGTGGTTGCTATAATTTAAAAAAAAAAAAAATCGAGCTGCTTGAGGAAGACGGTTGAGAGAGACGTAAGTGATGTAAATCTGTGGTGAAAAATCAAAAATGCAGTGCACTGTAAATGAGCCACAGAGGCATTCTGTTACGTTATACAAACCAAATTAAAGTATCAACATTCAAAAACTAATTTGAATAGCCTTTAAATCTTTTGTTTTCTGAGATTCGACAGCTTTCTTCTTCTCTCAGATAAAAGAGGATATCTAAAGGAACACAACTATTGCAAAAAATACAACTTTACTTTAAGGTTCAATTCTTGATATTAACAAACTATTAACTATAACTTTTGCTTCAATAAACTCCTAATTTGCTGCTCCTTCATATTTAGTAAGATAATTGTAAGATAGGGATTGGGTAGGTTTAGGGATGTAGAATATGGTCAGGAATGCTTTATAATAGGGCTGCAACTAACAATTGTTTAATTAATCTGTCGATTAATAATGTTATTATTATTATTATTTTCGACCTTTATTCAAAAACAGATCTCAAATCTTTAGAAAGTGCACAATAAGAATAAAATAATAAAATAAAATAAAAATGGACTAACACAAAAACATGCACATGTATGCTTCACATCTGCCAAATATAGAGACTTTGTTTTTAAACCTGAGCTACCAGAACAATAAATAATTAATTTATTAATACAAATCAGAACATTTAACAGGATTTGTTTGAATGTCAGAACTTGTTCTCTAGCATTAGAAATGATGTCTTGTTTTCTGAAAAAACAGCTCAAAATGAAGTGATTGTTTGCTTAGAACAAGCAACATTATCTGCCAATGGGGTTGGCATCACTGTCATGAAGTCTTAAGCATCACTTAATTTTCTCGTGCCATTTTTCTTGTGTAGTAATCTTGATTTAAGTTTTTTAGATATTTGGACTGGAAACGAGAGTAAATTACTAAGAAACACCAGCACCAGGGACATTACATGCCTCACTTCCAAACGGAACAAAGGTAGGATCGCCGTGTTGCTTTCGCATGTTTGCAGTTAAAACACTTTTTCTGTTTATTTAGTGTGAAATGCTCCCACACCTTGGATGACTTGGGTCACACGGATTCCTCTGCCTCCGTCATGTATCTTTCCCCTACCTCCTTTAGTTGTAGTGTTATTTGTGCTCTGTCCTGTCTACGAGGTGCTGACCTCTGCTAGCATCAGTGCTCGAGAGAGATACTCAGCTAAAGTTTTTTTTTATGTATATAAATAAAAAAAATGTCAATGTAATTCAGACGTCTCTGCATCACATGGCACAATAAATGGATTATGAAATTTATTGCCAATTCAACTTCAATTCAACTTTTTTAGTAATCGATTTTTATTGATTTAATTGACTGGTTGTTGCAGCCCTATTTTAGTTAATAGTGAGAATTTGTGCTTATACTAAAGTGTTACCAAAGTATGTATTAGTTATTTAGTTAGCACTACATCACAATCTCTGGAGATCTGAATGCACTGCTTGTGAACCTGTATAAAAATATGCATTATAAGAATCATATTTAGGTGTCCATACACGTATGTGTATTATAGCTAATGTGTGATAATGTTCAGTAATGTGGCGCTCGTGAGGCCTGGCGTTCCCTGCATGTGCAGTCTCACACTCTCCATTAGCATTACTGCAGTCCCTCAGCATGTCACACACACAATACATTCACTCTGTCCAAACCAAAAGAAAAGCGAATAAATAAATAAAAACAGTTCTGCGGTTGCATCAGATAAAGCAAGTGACTTTAGCTTGATCGTCTGTTAACGGCATGAAAGAGCTTTAAAAGAGGTCTGACAATTAGCACTTCCCTGTGTGAGGATTCAAAGCAAAGTGAAGCAATTAACAAAGGTTAGTCAAAGTCGATGCCTAAACTGCAGGGCCAAACTAGAAAACTGATTTAATGCGACAGCCATTCAGAAACCGCTTTCAGTGTGTAAATGTTCAGAGCAGTCACACACCTCTCTTCAGAAACAGATCCGGGGGATGTACTGCCTTTCACCATTCATACCTATTTTTACATTTGTTTTTGTGATGCACGGTGCTGTGGAGAGCGAAAGAGAAGATCTTGAGAAGCTTGTCGTTTAATTTACAGTAAGACAGAGAGCGACAGTGCGGCGTGGTTCCAGTCGTTTTAGACACTTACACGAAACCCTGCAGTTTATCAGAGAGTCAGAAAATATCATCAAATGTATATTATCTGTGAATCTTAGAAACAATTATTTCTGTTTGTATTTTCATTTTTATTTGTTTAATAAAGCATTGGACTATAATACTGCATATCCATGTATCGGTGCTTTATTATGGGACCACTATGATATATTATTTGAATTTTATATTTGTTATCTAATAAATGTGCTGTTGCTTCTTTGAATTACTGTTGGTCAGTTATAAATGTAAAATGATCTGCATGGCAACAGAAGCTCACTCGTTCACACACTGTGCTAGTTAGTCTGTACAATCGTTTATGTAATGGCAGCAATGGACTGTGTTTGATTAATATGGCTTATTATAATATTTCAGCTGAACCATTTGTCTTCTCTTTGGCACTGCACTATTCACACTCAAGGCCATTCGCGTGTGTGTGTGTGTGTTTACTATTAATTAAAATTTGCTGGTTTATTGGTTTACCATTTACAGTAAAATATCTAGAATTATTTAAAATCAGTTTAGTTGAGAAATATGACATAGATCGTAATCTGTTTTTAGAGAGCTTATCTGTAATAAAGTATAAAAGCTGCAGTGACACAGCAGACATTAGAGGTCTTCTCAGAAATAGTGTGTGTGTGGTTTCTAATGATATACAAGCTTTCATGTTTGCTGTGAATTGGCTTTTTTTTTTTTAGGTTGTATTGCAAAGGAAATGTTTTGTTTTGAGTTTTTAATGATGACGATAAACGATTGAGTGAGGTGGCACCAGGTCCTAGTCAGAGGATATGTTTCCGTGGAGCCGTGTGTTTGATATGAATCTATCAGTTTCGGTAACGTCCGCAGCACAAATCATTGTCAACAACTTGGCTTGATTCACATTCACCTGATTTATTCTAGGAGATCGTACATTAATGAGCACAAATCAATAATACTGAGTAAATCAAATCATTTGTTTTATTAGAGCCTTACATTTTCACAGTTAATCACAGCTAGGATGAAACGGTTATGGTTTCTCAATAAACTACATAAACATTTCTTACACTTAGTTCCCACTGTTATCATGACATTATAATCTCACTTTGACTCGACCAACCACAGAAAAAACGTCTTCTTATTAAAGCTATAGAGCTTATGCTTTTATTTTCCTGTTTGGTTCGCATCGGCAGTGTAGACAGCTGTATAGGTACTGTACATTACACTGTTGTCACTTAATACGAACTGATATCTAATATAAACACACAACTGACTGTGTTTGTAACTTATGCGTGTTATTAACCTGATCTTGTGTGTGAATGAAAAGTGTAGTTTTTACATGCCGTGTGAGATATGTGTGCTAGTTTAATCAGCATGACAGCAGATGTTTATTAGTTTATTATCTGAGGTTTGAGATGTAAAGGGACAGTCTTGTTCTGGGGGCAGGGAGCTGCAACTCATTTGCATTTAAAGAGACATGCACTAAAACAGCGTGTTTCGGTATAATAAAAGATCTGTGGGGTGTTTTGAGCTGAAACTCTACAGACACATTATGGCAACACCTGAGACTTACATATTGTAAAAATGCCCTTTGAACTCCAAACAACATCTCAAGAAAATGGATAAGAAAAAAATACCATCAATAGACATCAAATGTCCCCTAAAACGACTCTTTGTGTTTTGGGAAGCATTGTTGAACGTGTGACAGCGACTAAAATCCTGCATCACTGATAGAAAATGAAAGTCTTCAGAGTATGAGTAAGTATGAAATCTGCCACCATTGTAGACTGACCTCTTTTTCTGTGTTGAAGAAGACAGCTGTGAGTATCCCAAACCATTTTGTAAGCTTACCTTAATAACCCTGATAAAGCATGACATCCGTGTAGAACGTTTCTATAGACCTGCTCATTAACTAACAAGGAACGCTTAAACAAGGAGTCATGACATGTGCGTTTTGAATTAATTCTATTGTTTCCTTGTCATCTTCACTAGTTCTAAAAGCCATTATTTCAAGTTTTCCAAGACCTGGGTTATGTTTAAAAATGCACCACACTAGCAGCTTTCATGAAATTATGCTGAACTAAAGATTTATGAAATATTCATGTGGACTGAACTTAATGTCAAAGGACCGAAAAGTGATTTTAAATATTAAAAAGCAGCTGATTTCCCTGGCCTCGGGCCTCACGGAGCTGAATCACAGATTTACTAGAATTAAAGTTGGTCTACTATGACAGCTTTGCTAAGAAAATGTGACACATCCAACCTCATAAAAGCCATCGTGGCATTATTCTGTATGTCTTGGAAAGAGTTTAAAATGTCATCTTAGGGCCGCACCGTAACAACAGAGCAGACACTGTGAATTCATGTTGAAACGGCGCGCTCAGTTACTTCATTGTGTTGAACCCTCAACCTTTCTCTCTTCCACACACACACACACACACACACACACTTTATTAGAGCTTCTGTTTATACTGTAGCAGTCAAGTCACATTCATTTGGATATGGCTTTTCACAATATACGTTGTTTGCAGGAGTTTACTATAGCAGCGCCTATAATGTCTCCGTAAAGTCCCTATTGTGCAGTTTCATCCAAATCTGTGAGCCTCAGTGAATCAGCCAGAGGCAAGCGAGGCAGAGAACGAAAAACTCCATGAGATGCTAGATACTGAAGAAAGAAACCTGGGTGAAAAAACAGCCTTAGCTCAGGCAGATCCTCTATAAACCATCCACAACTCCAGCGTGAGTTCTCTGTCTGTGTGATATATTAAACAGACCTCAGGACTGGTTATGGGCAGATCTGTATATTAAGCAGTCCTGAAGGTCCACCCAGGTCAATTCCTCAGTGTCTGCTCGTACTGTATGATTCAGGTTAGACAGGTTTCTAGATTGTGTGGAATGTGGAGCTGTGAAGGTGTTAGTGAAGTTAGCTCTGAACCCATTCTTCACTTGAAACTGACAGCATTCAGGAAGAAGCAGGCAGGTTATTGTGATACTATCGTTAAGAAACAGCACCTTTTCAGTTCTTGTGAGAACGGCTGAAATACTCAATGTGTATTCAGTGCAGTGTTTCTGAACATCCCCGCGATGTGAGTGTCCACTCCGGGTCAGAGACTTCATCTGCATGCCTCTATTAACAGCTTGATAAAAAAGAAACAGGTGTAAAGCTGCATCTTTATCCATGAACAGCAATCTAAAGAGAAGTGCAGAGTATTTTCCATCTGTTCAGTTTTCAGGTGGCAGCTTCTCAAGGCTGTGAATTGTGTAATTAGTCTCCATCTGTACTGTCTCACATTCTGTCCAAAACCAGGAAACACTACACTGTAATTACATAATGAAGTGATGAATCCATTACTATATAGGAAGTCAAAGATTATCATTAAAGATGCATGGTGTTATTCCTGCACAAACAGACCTGATTCTCTGCAGATTTCTGGGATAAATCTCTCTGAAGCAGCAGCTGAATGTTGACTTATGATTAGTTTCTGCCGGTGAATTATTAAAATAACCTCCCATGTTCTGTTTAACCCCATAATATAATTCAGCTTGTGAATGGGTAGGACCCCTGTGAAAAGGAAAGCTATATAGCCTGCTACTTTAAAATGAGTCATTAACCCTGATTTCAGTGCTGTTCAATTCTCACCACAGTTTAAAAACATGCTAAAGAAAGTGGTCTTGATGCCCCGGGAGAGACGAGCTGAAACACACAGTACAGCTGTGGCTTCTGACTCAGACTCTTTTATTTAGCGTCACAGCTTTCTGTAAATATAGTATCTTATGTGCTGTGATTTTACAGCACACACATATCCTGTGATACTTCCAAACTGTAATATATTATATGTTGCTTGTTACTGTTATTTAAAAGTAATGCCTTACATTACAATATTACTGATTCAAAACTGTAATGCGTTACATGACTCCTGTATGAGTTTTGAGTTACTTTCACTGAAATAACCACAGAGAGCGCTCGGTCAGCGCAGCCGCATTCAAACACACACAGTAGACTTAAGCTCGTCACAGCTTCAGCTAAAGTAGCCTGATTACCAGTAATATGTCCGAGGAATACAGTAGGAAGAGATTGAAATTATTTGGTGTTTTCTGAGTCCGTGCCACAAAGATACATTTCCTGTCTCGCCATCTCCTCTGATGCACCTTAACTCATCTTTATTAAAATTATAATGAAAGAGTTTTTGTTTTTGATTTTTTTTTTTGTTAAGTGGTCATTTAAATCATTTTTGTATTTATGCTGCCACACACACACACACACACTGTTGCATTTATAATAGCAAATGTGTAATCACAATATATCACTTCAAAACGTTACATGCACGGTGACAGTGACACAATGAGGGTGAAGATGAAAAAAATAAATAACACAAATAAACATTTAGATAGAATAAAGAAATGGATTCTAACATTATCCTCTATGATGTAGAACACAAACATATTCTGACCCTCCTGGTCAGCTATATTAAGAGTGCTGCATGAAACGATTGGAAGGTAAGACTGACACGAAGAGATGCCATTATGCAAAAGAACCATATGAAAGCATGTCTGGAGTTTGCCAAAAGCATAATAATGAGTCAGTTGTGATGTGGGAAGAGATTATGTGGTCAGATCAGGTTAGCCACAATTCAGAGTGATATGTGTGCTGCAAATCTAGCACTGCCCACACAAAACAGCACATCCTGCTGCTCTCCAGAAGAAGTGACTACAGAAACTCATACATGTATTGACCCAGTTGTAATTATTTGTTGGCACTCTTTAACAATTTCATGCCTAAATGTGTCAATGGCACAGGTTTGGAGGTACAGGGTGAGAGGACCAGGGCTGTAACTTTTTTCCACCAATTTATAATGAATAGCTGAGGAAGAATTCATAAGTGGCAGTGAAGACGAATACTGAATATATATATATATATATATATATATATACGGTACATGACTATAGACACCATGTGATAGCAAAATCCTGATATAACTGAATTTCATTTAGTGTTCAGCTGGATGGCCGTTGTTGTTAGAGATGGCTCATATTCCAGTAATATGCATGCTAATAATGAACTAATAGAAATCTTTCTGCACAGTGTGTAAACGCCCGTTGTTCTGAGTGTCCTGTAGACAGAGCCATTCCAAAACATTACTCTGACGTTATGCCTTTATAAGTTATTAACTGACTTATTTCAGAGTTATCATCGTGCTCAGTTACACTTTATGTTAATAGTCCAGATTAGACTATAAGTTAAATATCATCTAATTATCATTCATTTGCGTTCTTTTTTTTATTATAGGTAAATCGTTAGGCTAGGCTAGGCTAGTAGAATGAGTTGACTTAAGTGTACAGTGTTAGCTCTTGATCTTCACTAGTTTAGTGGAGGTCTGCAGGTTTCAGCTGGAGCGGTCCTATAGCACATGTATCATGCTGGATACGCTGTGGTTTGGCTGATGAGCAGCCCTCTTTCTGCGCCATATAAAATTATGGCCTAAAAGTTCAATTTGGTTTCACCAGACCATAAAACATTTAGTCTGTGTGTGTGTGTGAGTTATGTGTCCTCCTCACAGTCCAGACATACGAGGAGCGCAGCGAGTGTTGTCACACGCAGCAGATGACCAGAATCAGTCAGATCTTCCCGCAGCGCCCGCCTCCCTGATGCCTTCTGATCTTGTTTCTGCATCAGGTTTGTGACAGACGCCCTGTACTTCGAGACTGTTGCACCCTGTTGTTGACGAAGGCCTTCACAGGAGCTCAAGGCGCAGGCAATGTTTTAGAAAAAAGACATTCGTACCCTTCTGCTGACTACTAACTCATCATTATGAGATTCCCCAGGTCCCCTGCAAGCCCTTTTTGGGATCCAACCAGGAAGATGCTGAGAAAATCCTACAGGAACGACTGCATGACTCAAACGATGATTAGAGTTTGAGATTGGTTCAACATGCTTGAATCTAGAAGGCTGTGTGTGTGTTTGCAACAACCTGATACGAGTTCACATGGATTCCTATTTTAAATCTGAAATCTGAGTTTTAGGAGGGCTCTAGCGTGTGTATGTGAGGCTGTTTGTTCTGGTCAATCTGTTATCAGAGCACTCTATATAATTCATCATTATAATGCTATATAAGACCAATGCCTTTGTCACTGCTGCCAAATAAACGAACAAATGTTTAACCTCCAACAACATAATCTCCCACTCCTCACATCAAAACATCAGAAGTCTCACATCTCAGACAAATCTAGTGTTTCCGATCAAACACCTGACCCAATCACATCTCCACCAATCCTGTCAGCATCTGCACATCATTAAAACAAGCAGCATGGGAAGACACTGGGTTTGTGATCAGTCACTGGTCAGTCTATTTTTAAACCGCACATATTCAGCAGGTTTTCAATAACCCACGTTATATTTTGTCTTGAGGAAAATCAAATCTTTCCAATTAATTCATTAGAAATTTTAATTCTTTACAAACCTTTTTTTTTTTTTTTTCAATAAATGAAGTAAAAAATAACAGGATGTAAGTCAATATTTAATAGTGGTGAAAAATGATGGTGGTGCAAAATAATAATGTGGCGTAAAGTGTACAGTAAATAATATGTACAGAATAAAAGTGTATAATCACAAAGCAGGAATATTTTGAGGAATATTTTATGCAAACAACTCTGTAATCATGGGTTATGCATGTAGTTCAGGAGGTTCATGAACTGCTAATGTTTGCACCACCAAAGCTTCAGATGATTCAAAGCTCACATCTCATGAACTCATCTCATGTTTATCAGATGAGAAATCAAAGAAAAACTTTGCTTTGTCAGCAGATGAATATTCATGGAGGAACAAAAATCCTGCCTAAAGTATTTGAAATAAAAAGCTTGTTGAATTCCACAAATTGAAAAATGTCATAAAAAAAAACATTGCAATTAAAAGTGCTTGTATTTGAATGCATTGTATTTTCATGGCTTGCAGTTTTATGCGCTGCATTTTAACATGGTTGAATATTTACGTAGTGAATATTTCAAATGGAAACATTTTCATTGATAACATTCAGTAATCAATATTCACTTTCAGAATATTCAGTTTGTTTAATAATTCCAGCTGTTACTCTAGTTCAAACGCATTCTGATTCTGATATAATGATTTATTTTGCAGCCTAATGTTTTTGTAACCTGTGACATTTTGTTCTGGATACTTTTATAAATAAAAGTCTAAAAAGAACAGCATTGATAGTAAATCAACATATTAGAAGGATATCTGAATGATTGTGTGACTCTGAAGACTGAGGTATTCTGATTTGCATCACTGAAATAAATTACATTTCAAATAATAAACATTACAATCTGTGTGTGTGTGTGTGTGTGTGTGTGTGTGTGTTTGTTAGGGCTGCACAATTAATCAGTTTTCCACTTCTGTTATTCTGCGTGCTTCAGGTATGTTTTCAACAGGTTATCTGAAGGGTTATTCCATTGTTTTAATTGTAGTGTTAGTATAACATTATAACACCATTAATATTTTTTCTTTTTTTACTTAAAAAATAGGGTTTGAGGCTTAATACTATGGAAAAGCAATAACGTTTTTTTTAGTTTGTGTTTTCATCTTGTTTATATGCATGAATAAATATGGCATGCAGTTGCTTCAAGCAATGGTATAGATGGTTGCAAAATTGAGCTTTTACCGCCGTGGGTCCCGCTGCCGCGGTGTGTTTAGAGTGCACTTGCAGCTGTTGACCACCGAGTGGCGCACGTTTTAGCAAATAGCCGTCAGCTTTGCCTCGCTAATGTCTTATATTTGACGACAGCAGTCAGTGGAAAATGAAAGAAAAGAAAAAAACTGTAGTTAATATTCAATATTAGTTTAGACTACTTTGCATCGGAGCATTGAAAGTGGTAGACTATTTTAGTAGGCCAGGAAACATACATGAATGTGTGAAATAAAAATATTCTTATTATTAATATTCGTTACATGTTGTAACAACGGTCTCTGTGGCTCCCTCCGACCGTCATCAGCGGGAACCATCTCTGGAGTATTGACTTCCGCCCGGACCCACTTCCGTGTAACTCCTAGTCACTTCCGCACCAGGTGTTGCCGTTTTACCGGACTATAAAAGGACCATGCTTGTGACTGGTAACTCGCGAAGTTTTGTTTTGCCACGGCAGCAACTCTGAGCGTTTTTCTCTGTGTTTTGGATTGCCTGTTAATGACCTTGTTTCTACCCGTTGTTTGATTCTCTGCCTGATACCCCGACCTTTGCCTGACTCTGTTTTGTGATTGTTCGCTTGATACCTCGACCATTTGCCTGGACTTTTACCACAAATTTGTATTACGCACATCGTCTACGCCAGGTGTAGATACGCCTGGTCGCAGTTTTTGATGGTGCAACTGGTGTAAATATTTAACTTAAAGCTGGACGTTGCAAAGTCCAGTAGGGCTTACGGCAGCTTTTTTACATCTAGCTGGTGTCTGAAGACTAAAGTTGTCCAGTCAGTAATGGGTCTATAACTGCTCGTGGCGCCGGCAACATCAGGTGATTTTTTCCTTATAAAAGTTCAAAAGGTTAACAATACTCCTTCAAGAATAAGACATTATTCTAATCTATTTTAAATATTTGTTTTATTTGTGTACATTAACAATAAAAACAGTTGTGTATTTGTACATAAAGGAAACGAATTGGACGCCACTTTCTGAAAAGCTCATCACAAAAATGAACTGAAACTCTGCAGAGAAGCTGCTGTTTTTTATTTCATTTGTTTTGTTAATTTATTATTTGGATAGAAAAATATATTTGGAATATGGGCCTATGTATTTGTTTTGGGATATATATAGCTAGGTTTTTCTCAGTTCGCACAAGCTCTGCGGTGGTAATAGTCATTTTGGTTGTCCACCTACTGAATAAACATCATTCAGCGCAAAATATGAAAATTGTAATTAATAATCGCAATTACATTTTTATGGGAATAATTGACTATTATGATTTTTGTCATAATGTTGGAGCCCTAGTGTGTGTGTCTGTGTGTGTATATATTATACATTATATTACCTATATATCTAAATAAAAATAGACTATGGATATTCAGTATATGATCCAAAGTAAGAGGTTCGTTGATTATAACTTTGTTATAACTTTTATATTTAGTTTAAGACTATTTATTTTGTTCCTTTTATATAGGCCTATATGGTTTTATTGTGTTCTTCTCCTACACAGAAGCGCTGCAGGTGGGTGAGGTGACGATATGTGTCTGAATCATTATTTCTGTGCTGCTATATTTGCGCGCATCCGCTGCTCCGTGTTATTATAGCATCCTGTCTTCCTCCTCAGTCCCCGCTGTAGAGATGAGAGGATCTTTGAGCTGCTGAACTAGATAAAATTAACGTTGTTCGTTCTCAATATTAAGTTCACTCTTGATCACGTAAACAGGGCGATGGGCCTGGAAATATATATCCCATAAATAATGTTTTTGTTATGTTGAATGTTTTTTTCTGAGATCAGAAATACAGTAAAGTGTGCCCCCATATGAAAACGAAATGTCCTGATTTTCTGACAATGTTCCTGCGCACGGATCCAATTTACTGTTGCACATGTCTTTTCAGTCTTTTATTATTGTTAATTCATTACATAACTAATAAGGATTTACGTGAATAATCACTAATTATGTGCGCATTTGACCGCTACACGATTTTACTGATTTTACTTGCTTTTTCGGAGGAGTGAAATACAGATATAAAGGGGACATAAAGTATTTCTACTAACCCTGTTGTGATGAGTCAGAGGCGGTCAGATCCATTTGCAAAGCTTTTATTGTAAATCGTAAACAAGCAGGCAGGGTGTTATAACAGTAACTAGAACATAGGGCAGGCAGAATTCAGAGTAGATATCCAGGCAAGGGGTCGTAGACAGGCAGCGAGAATCACAAAGAGAAAACAGTCCAGATAAACACAATAGTCCAACAGGGAAAAACGCTCAGGATTGCAGCCGGGGCAAACAAAACTTCACAATGAGACAGATTGCCGCGCTCGTTTAAATAGTCTGAATAACTAGCAACACCTGGAGCGATCATTAGTCCTAGGTACTGAACGTGCGCTAAAAGAGTCCGGGTAGGAACCTAATACTCAGGTGATGGTTCCCGCTGGTGACAGTCCGGGAGAGCCACAGAGGTGCGTCTCGTGACAGAGCCCCCAACCTGTGAGCGGCTCCTGAAGCGAGGTCCGTTGTGGCGCCGAGGTATTCCACGTGGCCTGGGAGCTGGTCATTCCGGGTGGTCCCGGTGGAAGTTCTCGATCAAAGTAGGGTCTGGAATGTCTTGGGACTTTACTTTACCCTCTCCTCTGGGCCGTAGCCCTCCCAATCTATAAGGTACTGGAGTGCTTGACCTCGGCGCCTGGAGTACAGAATGTCACGAATGCCATCAATTATCAGGGGAGGGATGTTGTTGGCCGCGACCTCGTCCTGGTCCCTCTCCCGTTCCAGATCACCATCAGGTTTAAGCAGAGACACATGGAATGGAGGAGAAATGCGGTAGTTAGTTGTGAAGGCGATATGACACAGGTGTAATTTGTTTCAGAATTTTAAAAGGACCCATGTACCTAGGACTGAGTTTACTGTAACACAGTAGCGTAAGGCATTCCGGGGCAGGCTAATTGTCAGGCTAAGTCTGAGTTCAGGCTTAATGAACATACCATTTATACTCACCTGCTGGTAATTCAATGTCATTTTATTTTACTTAACCACTATTAATAAAATAAATAAATAAATAAGGAAATTATAAGGTACAAATACACAAATACATTTTTAAAACTTATGTGTTTAATTGGTGAGTTTGGTTGGTCAGTTGAATTAATTATAATGGTAATGAATTAAATAAAAGTAATTACTAAACCCACACATTGCAAATAACAAATGCCGCAACAGAGCGCTCACAGTCCCACAGACAGTGTGCAATGCACTTCGCTTTTTTGCCAGTGGAATATTTTTGTACACTGTTGGAGAATTCTTTCTATGCAGGTGAATTCTCAGGAGTTTTGCTGAGAGACAAGGGATACCCATGCCTGCTTTACCTCTTGACTCCCTATCAGGAGCCCCAGACAGAGACACAGCACAGCTACATTGCCCATGCACGCACAAGAGGTCGTATAGAGATGGCATTTGGGCTGATAAAGTCAAGGTTCCAGTGCCTGAAGCTATGGCATGTGACATTGTAGTTGCTTGTGTAATGCTCCATAACATTGCTTGTTCGAGGAGAGAGACGCAACCAAGGATTGTTGAAGAGGAAGACTGGGGCAAAGAAGCAGTATTGGAAGAAAATGAAACATGCAGACATACGAGACACATATGGGAATAATTATTTTACTTAATAATATAAACCATGTACACTTTAAAATGTTCCACTGGCACCTTAACTTTCCCCTTAATTGAACAAACACACAGAAGTCAAAGTATTTAATGTTATTTTTCTTTATTCAAAGTGAATCTGCCTGTTAGGGGTGAAAAATGTGATCAAAAAGGTCATGCTTTTTTTTTTCTTTTCCTTTTTTAAAATGGTAGTTTTACTTGCATTTTTCTATAGCTGTTGAATTTCCAGTTCCAACTTTCTCATCTTCAGTTTTATACACTCGATGTCAATATCAATTGATTCCATTTGTTTATAGAAGGTAGCGTTTATAAACTCCTTTTATGTTTTCTGGGTTCTGTAGCAACATAGATTTAAGTTATTTCATTGAATGTTTTCATTTCTTAATCACACTTTGTCACATGTGGACCCAGACTGAGAGGGCTCTAGAACAGTGTCAGCATCCTGAAAACACATTATGATTATTTTATCACTCAAGTACACTTTTTAATATACAATACAGTTGTAACATCCACACCAGGCTCTACACCAGGCTCCACCCTCCACCTTTCACCTGGTCTGCTCACCTGCCACGCATTCCCTGCACCAATCAGCCACCCTTCAGAAGCACACACCACAGTTCAGACCACGTCCAAGCTCGTATGTCGAAAGTGGACTTGAACCTGCTCTCTAATACTTTCCATGTCCCTTACCTGTATTTTCAGAAGTCTCTGTGCGTGTCTCCTCAGCTCCGTGGTGTCTCCTAAGCTCCAGTGTGTCTCCTCGTCGTCCTCTGTGGTGTGTAGCTGTGTCCCCTCGTCCGTCCTCCTGCACAAGTTATTACAAAGACATTTTCAGTTCAGTTATATATTACCCAGTATTGGAAGAACTTTCAGGTTTTTGTCAGGTTTTGGATTTTAA